>CAUYRT010026111.1:0-18096 GCA_963574885.1 Lepilemur ruficaudatus | reverse complement strand
TACCATTCTATGGCCTGTTAGGACCGGGCTGCACAGCAGGTGGTGAGTGGCGGGCAAGCCAGTGAAGCTTCATGTGTATTTACAGCCACTCGCTACCACTCTCTTCACCGCCTGAGCCCCACCTCCTGTGAGATCAGCGTCGTCAGCATTAGATTCTCACAGGAGCACAAACCCTGCTGTAAATTGCACATGCAAGGGATCTGGGTTGCGCTCCTTATGAGAATCTAGTGCCTGATGATCTGAGGTAGAGCTGAGACAGTGATGCTAGCGCTGGGGAACGGCTGCAAATACAGATTATCATTAGCAGAGAGGTTTGTCTGCCTGCACACTAAATGTAATACACTTGAATCTTCCCAAAACCATCCTCCCTCCCCAAACCCCCCTTTTGGAAAAATTGTCTTCCATGAAACCAGTCCCTGGTGCCAAAAAAGTTGGGGACTGCTGCTCTACACTAACCCAAGGCCAGACAATGGTACTGCTGACAGCTGGGGGACAGCACAGTTGAAAGGATGATCCTGTTACAAAACAGAGACTGAAAAGGCAAGCCCCTGCCTTTCTAGAAAGCCAAGGTTAGGTCTACAGGTCTATTTTTTATAGAAAGTGTAGCCACAGAGTTCTTTTACTGAAGAGTAGCCAGAGTGGACTTTGATAGGTTGCAGCTAATAGTTGTTAAAGCTTTTTTTCTTTGAACAGGTAAAAATGTTGACTTAATTCCTAATTATCTATTTGTACTAACAGTATATTTTATAGGTCTCCCAACATTCCACAATATAGGAAATATAGTTTTTGTATGTTCATTGAAGCAGATTTTATTAGATGTTTAAATTTTAAAGTGATGTGTCATTTTTACAGATGCTTTAAAAAAACACACCTGTTTTCCAATACTGTTAATGTAAGCTTTTATGCCTGGCTTTGCATTTGTCCTACAATAAGATTTTATAAAGAGACCTAGGCAAAGATTTGAATTCTCATGCTTCTGTGAAGCAGGAAAGTAGCAGGGAATATGTCTTTACACAAGTTCACTTTTAATAATTCAACCAAAAAAGTTTTTCCTTAGTTAGACACTCCCTACTCATACATTTGAGTTGTTCTCTTTGGATTATCTAAAGCCAGATTATGAAATTCAGGGAATGCTACCAAGTCCTCTGTGGATGCAGTGGGCATGTAAGTAATTTAAAACTCTGGAAACCATTTTTATAACCGTAACTCAGTCAATGTGAGCCATAGCTAGATGGCTTTTTATAAGTACTCATTTCTGTCAAAAGCTAGGCTGAAAGCTTTGAAGGTCATACTGAGGGTCCCTTTCTCAGACAGGTGGTTTTGAAGGATGAAAAAGACTTAACACAGCTTATTCACAGGGCATGGTATGTTACCATTCCTGGCCACCCCATCATCAGTCACCATGCCCAACCTACCCTTCCCTGGAAGCAGTCAGGACATACCTCAGGAGTCAGATCCATCCATCCTGGGAATCCAGACTCATGCTACCTTTTGTTTTTGGAGGTCACAGAATCAAAACATATTGGTGCCTGCTGATTTAGCAGATATGCATCCTGGCACACTCATTCCTTTTCTATTAACCTAACTTTTATTTACCTGTTAATGAAATCATCAAAATATACTGAGTGGGCATCTACTATGTACATCTGTCCCAATGCTTCTGAGTGCTAATAACTCTAAACTCCTACTTGTTTCAACAGATAACTTTAGCCAGACAAGTAGGTGGCTAGTCAGGACATAAGAAATTTAATTACTAGTTTTTTAAAGTCTCATGTAATATTTAACAAATGAAAGAGCTTGTCAGAGGTTAGATAACATCAATGGCAAGTGATGCCAAAGTCATAAGAGTTTTACCTTTCTTTGTGTACAGTGCATAGGTTCCAAAGCATGACCCGCCTATCTTGATAGTTGAGGGTTTTTGGAAAAAGAAAATTACACTCTTCTGTCCATTTCAGAAACCTCAGGGGAAAACCTAAAGTAACATGTACAACCTTAATTATACTGTAGAGCTTAACTATACAATGAACCAAATGGGAAGAAAGGCATCTTCCACAAACCCTATTCACAAGTCACTGGACAGCTCTTTAAAATGATTACTAATAATTTAAACACTTAAATAACTTTTAGATTACCCATTGGATCTTTTCTGTTAGGCTCTAAACAGCCTCTTTCTGGGCCACGTTAGAAGTTGCTGTTCCTCCCAGCAAAGCCCCGTTTCTTCAAGTGAGCACAGGATTGCTGGTAGCTCAGTTTATCAAAGTGGAAGTGGTAAGAACTTCCAAGTGGGCAGTTCCATGAATAACGCAAGGCGACTTCAGCTTATGTGGTTCGTTGCCTGACCTCTTCTTTTAAGGTATCTCTTTCTAATTTTGATCATCCATTTCACACTCAGTTTGGCAAACTCTGCTGCTTTAAATAATGCCAAGAAGGCCCCACAGAGAAGAGCAATTGTGTTCCAAGGATTGGCAGTGATTATCTGTGAAACAGAAACACACACAGGATTAATCAATCTTGATTCTTAAGTCATACTAGTGTTATTGTCAAGAGCCCTTCCTAAATTATTAGGGCTATAAGAAAAACACCTGGGTTCTGAAATTGTCGTAACTATGCTTCAGACTATACTTTCAATGTCTGTAGCTCAGTTTGAGGAGAAAAATACTCTTCCCTCCCTATAATAAAATGATTCTGAAAGAAAGAAACTTGTTTTTCAAAAAAACTCTGCACAAATAAGATACTCAATACTGAGTTTTAATTTGTGGCCTAATCCAACAGTTAGTGATGTTACTTTGAAATAAATTTCCCTAAGAATACCCAATCCATAAGAAAGTCAGTTACTCTTGTTTTCTTCCCATCTCATAGTTACTTTAGTCTCAAACGTTTCCTCCTATCCAGTCCAATGACTATCTTTCCTCCCAAACCCACCTTGATTCCTGTCCCCAGGCCTCTGCTCCTCTTATGTCCTGTCTGTGAAGTGTCCTGTGTGTGACACTTTCCTCTTACCTAGATTTACTAATCCTTCCAAATCTCAGAGCTTTCTCTGACCATTAAGCCAAAACCCTCTCCGGATTTCAGCACAACTATTTATCCTACAAACTCCTTTCACAGTTACTTATGGTCAGAATTAATAATTTAAAGCAATAGATTGCTCCCTCCACTAAATGGTACTCTTTAAGACAGAGGTCCTATCTTGGATTTCTGAATTCCCCAGCCTGGTAAAAATGAAACACTTTTAAGCCCAGTTTAGCTGGGTGACCTTAGACAATGTGAGCCTCAGTGTCAACATATGCAAAGTGGTTACACCACCACTGTTAGGGATTCCTATGAAGCTGAGTGACAACACAAGTAAAGCATGGCTCAAGTATGGGGCTCTACTTGGCCCATGGCCCATAATAGGCACCTCATACTGAATGTAGTTCAAAAAAAATGTTTGCTCACACATTTTATATGTACGGCTGCAAGCTATTACTTTTTCATCCAGTCTTTATTCAGTTAGCCTCAGCACATGCCTCTTCATACACAGCCTTGCCAATCCATAATTAATAGTGGTAGAGGAGTGATGGAGCACATGAGTGTCACAGAGTCCCTACCTGGGGTCAGAAACCTTACATGTTTGAGTCTCAGCTATGAAATTTCTTCCCCTAAGCCATGATCATGTCAAGACATTTCGTGATGGTGTGAATGCCAATCATTACTAGACTTGGGACTGGTTCTAGTCTAGCAGATGGTATGTCATAAATGTTCCCTTAGCAAAGCTGTCGAATTCCTCCCCTTCCAAGGGAGGAGGTGGAGCAAGATGGCTGAAGAGAACCATCCAGTGATTGTCTCCCTGCAGGAACACTGAATTGAACAACTGTCCCTCCAAGGAAGCACCTTCACATAAGCAAAAAAAATCAGGCAAGAGACTGCTGTGCCTGGTTTTAGCATAATCACAAGAAAAGACGCACTAAAGAGAGTAGGATGGACAGTCTCCCATTGCCTACAGCACTCCTCCCCTAACCACAGGTGGCGACAATTCAGAGAGAACTGTGAACTTGAGGGAGGGAGAGGGAAGTGGATGTGGGACTTTTAATATATTGGAACTCAAGGCCAGCTCCACCACAATGGAGCACAGCACCGGGCAGAATTGTGCAGCCCTTGATTGCAGGCCAGTGCCCCAGGGAGGGAGCATTTAGACTCACCCCAGTCAGAGGGAAATCTACCACCTAGTGGAAGAAAATCAAATCCCAGTCTGTTTCCCAACTGGCTGACCACCGTAGCCTGGAGCCCTGAATAAATTTCAGTGACATTCAGGCTTTGGTGACCATGGTCCTTAGGCAAGCCCCAGTACTGTGCTGATCTGAGAGGCTATGGGTTTGGTGTGCAACTAGCATGACACCAGCTGCGGGTGCGACAGAAGTACCTGCCTCACCCCTCCCCCAACTCTAGGCAGCTCAGTGCAGGGACTCCTTCCCCTTGGTGGAAAGAGAGGGAAGTAAGTGAAGGACTTTGCTTGGGAACCCAAGGGATTCTCCCTGGTCCTCCCCAACTCTATCAGGACTGGATATCTAGAAGTGTTCAGGAGAGTCCCAGCATACCTGGGCTTAGGGTGCCCTCGCATGCTGCAACGCATGCTGCACAACAGCATGCTGTTGTGATCACACACTTAGAGAACTCATCAATCAGTCCCCTTTTAATTTATGGAAGGCCCTCTAAAGATGGCCAGGTACAAAAAGGCCAGACTGCAAAGATTGGAATACATAATTTTTCATTTGTTTTTTTATTTAATTTTGTAGAGACGGGGTCTCTCTCTTGCTCAGGCTGCTTTCGAACTCCTGACCTTGAGCGATCCTCCCACCTCGGCCGCCCAGAGTGCTAGATTACAGGCGTGAGCCACTGCACCCGGCTGGAATACATAATTTTTCAATCCCCAGACAAATAAATTTCCACAAACACCAAGAACATTCAGGGAAACATGACCTCACCAAACATAATAAATAAGGTGCCACTGACCAACCCTGGAAAGAGAGATGTGTGACCTTTCAAGGAATTCAAAAATAGCTGTTTTGAGGAAACTCAAGGAACTTCAAAAAAACACAAAGAATCAATAAATTTATCAGAGAAATTTAACAAAGAGATTGGAATAAAACAAATCAAACAAATCCCGGGTGAGAAAAATGCATCCGAGTGTCTTAACAGTGAAATTGATCAAGGAGAGGGAAGGATTAGTGAGCTCAAAGACAGGCTATTTGAAAATACAGTCAAAAGAGAACAAACAAAATAGAATGAAGAACACTATGAGATCTGGAAAATAGCCTCCAAAGGGCAAATCTAAGAGTCATTTGCCTTAAGAAGGGAATGGCAAAAGAGATAGAAGTAGAAAGATTATTCAAAGAAATAATAGCAGAGAACTTTCCAAACTTAGAGAAGGATATGAATATCCAGGTACAAGAAGGTCAGAAAATACCAAGTAAGTTCAGCTGAAATTAAGACTACCCCAAGGCATATAATAATCAAACTCTCAAAGGTCAAGGACAAAGAGTGGATACTAAAAGCAGTAAAGGAAACAAGCCAATAACATATAAAAGAGCTTCAATATGTCTGGCAGGAGACTTCTTAGTGGAAACCTTACAGGCCAGGAGTGAACGGGATGATATACTCAAAGAAAACCACTTGCAACCAAGAATACTATACCCAGGAAAGTGATCCTTCCAACAAGAAGGAGAAATAAAGACTCTCAGACAAACAAAATCTGAGGAAATTCATCACCACCAGACTGTCTTGTAAGAAATGAAAGAAAAGAACACTAACATGCAACAAGAAATCACCTGTAGTGTAAAACTCACTGGTAAAAGTACACAAATTCAGAATACTCTGATTTTGTAACTGCTGTGTGTAAACCACTCATATCTTTAATATGAAGACAAAAAAACTATCAAAAATAATAACTACAACAATTTGAGAGATAGGCAACATAAAAAGATATAAATGTCTAGGCTGGGCACAGTGGCTCACACCTGTAATCCTAGCACTCTGGGAGGCAGAGGGCAGAGGATGGCTCAAGGTCAGGAGTTTGAAACCAGCCTGAGTAAGAGCGAGACCCTGTCTCTACTAAAAATAGAAAGAAAATTCATTGGCCAACTAAAAATATATATAAAAAATTAGCCTGGCATGGTGGCGCATGCCTGTAGTCCCAGCTACTCAGGAGGCTGAGGCAGGAGGATTGCTTGAGCCCAGGAGTTTGAGCTTGCTGTGAGCTAGGTTGACGCCACAGCACTCTAGCCCGGGCAACAGAGTGAGACTCTGTCACAAAAAAAAAAAAAAAAAAAAAGTCTAAATGTGGGAGATGGAGTTAACTTTGTTTCTTTTCTTTTCAAAGTTAAGTTATCATCAGTTTAAAATAACTTGTAACTCTAAAATGTTTTTTGTGAGCCTCATGGTCACCACAAAGCAAAAACCTATGATAGATACACTAAAAATAAAAAGCAAGGAACTAAAATGCACTACCTGAGAAAATCACTTAGTCATAAAGGAAGAGAGTAAGAAAGGAAGAGAAAGAGAAGTTACAAAACAACCACAGAACAAGCAACAAAATGGCAGTAGTACTTACCTGTCAATAATAACACTGAATGTAAATGGACTAAATTTGCCAATTAGAAGACAGTGGTTAATTAGATACAAAAACAAGACCCAACTGTATGTTGCCTATAGACACACAAAGACTGAAAGTGAAGGGATGGAAAAAGATATTCCATGCAAATATAATCCCCCCTCCCAAAAAACAGTAGCTATACTTAAACCAGATAAAATGGACTTCAAGTCAAAAACTATAAAAAGAGACCAGGTGTGGTGACTCACACCTGTAATCCCAGCACTTTGGGAGGCTGAGGTGGGAGGGAGGATTGCTTGAGGCTGGGATTTCAAGACCAGCCTGGGCAACATAGCAAGTCCTTGTCTCTACAGAAAATAAAAAAATATTCAGGCATGGTGGTATGCACCTGTAGTCCTAGCTATTTGGACTACTGAGGCAGGAGGACTGCTTGAGCCCAAGGAGTTCAAGGCTTCAGTGAGCTATGATCATGCCACTGCACTCCAAGCTGGGTGACACAGTGAGACCCTGTCTCAGAAAAAAAAAAAAAAAAAAACTATAAAGAGAGACAAAGAAGGTCATCATATAATGATAAAGAGGTCAATTCAAAAGAAGATATAACAATTGTAAATATATATACACCCAAATATATCAAGTAAATATTAATAGATCTAAAGGGAGAGATATATTATAATCCAATAACAGTAGGGGACTTGAACATCCCACTTGCAACAATGCACAGATCATCTAGACAGAATATCAACAAAGAAACATCAGAAATAAACTATACTCTAGACAAAATGGACCTAATTGACACTTACAGAACATTCCATCCAGCTGCTACAGAATATACATTCTTATCAGCACATGGAACATTCTCCAGGATAGATCACATATTAGGCCACAAAACAAGTCTAAACAAATTCTAAAAAACCAAAATCATATCAAGTATCTTTTCTGACCACAATGGAACAAAACTAGAAGTAAATAGCAAGAGCAACTTTGGAAACTGTACAAATACATGGAAATTAAATAACATGCTCCTGAATGCCCAAGGAATCAATGAAATTAAGAAGGAATTTTAAAATTTTCTTGAAACAAATGAAAATGGAAAGAACGTACCAAACCTATAGGATGCAGTAAAAGCAGTACTAAGAGGGAAGTTTATGAAAATAAATGCCTATACCAAAAAAGCAGAAAAACTTCAAATAAACAACCTAATGATATATCTCAAGGAACTAGAAAAGCAAGAACAAACCAAACCCAAAATTAGCAGGAGAAATAATGATCTGAGCAGAAATAAATGAAATTCAGATACAAAAATGAAAAGTTGTGTTTTTTTGAAGATAAACAATCAACAAACCTTTAAGCTAGACTAAGCAAGAAAAAAAGAGAAGACCCAAATAAATTCAGAGACAAAAATGGAGACATTACAAGTGATACCACAAAAATACAAGGATCATTAGAGACTATTATGAACAAATATATACCAACAAATTGGAAAATATCGAAGAAATGGATAAATTCCTGGACACAAAAAACCTACCAAGATTGAACTATGAAGTAGAAAACCTGAACAGACCAATATGAGTACCCAAATCAAAGCAGTTATAAAGTCTCCCATCAAAGGAAAGCTCAGGACCTAATGGCTTCATTGCTGAATTCTACCAAATGTTTAAAGAAAAACTAATAGCAAGTCTATTCAAACTGTTCCAAAAAATTGATAGCAAGTCTCTTCAAACTATTCCAAAAACTGAAGAGGAGGAAATATTCACACTCATTCCACAAGGCCAGCATTACCTTGTATCAAAACCAAAGACACAACAAAAAAAAAAAGAAAATTATAGGCTAATATCTCGGTTTAACATAGATGCAAAAGTCCTCAATAAAATACTAGCAAACCCAATTCAATAATACATTAAAAAGATGATTTACCATGATCAAGTGGGATTCATCCCAGGATTGCAAGAATGTTTAAACATATGCAAATCAACAAACATGGTATATATCACATTAACAGAATCAAAGACACAAAACCATGTGATCATTTCAATAGACGCTAAAAAGCATTTGATAAAATTCAACATCCCTTCATGATAAAACTCTCAACAAACTGGATACAGAAAGAACAATACCTCAAAACAATAAAGGCCATCCATGACAAACCCATAGCTAATATCATATTCAATGGGGAAAAATTGAAAACCTTTCCTCTAAGATCTGGAAGAAGATCTTTCATCACTTTTATTCAACATAGTACTGAAAGTCTTAGCCAGAGCAATTAGAAGAAAGAGTAAAGGGTATCCAAATTAGAAAGGAAGAAGTCAAATTAGCCTTGTTTGCAGATGACATAATCTTATATTTAGAAAAACCTTAAGACTCCACCAAAAAATGGTTAAAACTGATAAAAAAAATTCAGTAAAGTAGCAGGATACAAAATTAACATACAAAAATCAGTAGCATTTCCATATGCCAACAGTGAACAATTTGAAAAAAGAAATCAAGAAAGCAGTCCCATTTATAATAGCTACAAAAAATATAAAATACCTAGGAATAAATTTAACCAAAGTGAAAGATCTCTATAATGAAAACTATAAAACACAGATGAAAGAAATTGAAAAGGACACCAAAAAATGGAAAGACATCCTATGTTCATGGATTAGGTATGATGTCCATACTACCCAAAGTGATCTACAGATTCAGTGCAATCCCTATCAAAATACCAATGATATTCTTTACAGAAATAGAAAAAAAAAATCCTAAATTTCATGTGGAAACACAAAAGATCCTTAATAGCCAAAGAAACCCTGAGCAAAAAGAGCAAAGCTAGAGGCATCACACTACCTGACTTCAAAATGAACTATAAAGCATAACAACCAAAGTAGCACGGTACTGGCATAAAAACAGACACACAGACCAATGGAACAGAATAGAGAACCCAGAAATAAATTCATTTATGTGCAACCAACTCATTTTTGACAAAGGTACCAAGAACACACATTGGGAAAAGAGCCTCTTCAATAAATGGTGCTGGGAACACTGGATAATATATGCAGAAGAATGAGACTAGATTCCTCTCTGGTACCATATACAAAAATCAAATCAAAATGGATTAAAGACTTAAATCAAAGACCTGAAACTGGCCGGGCGCGGTGGCTCACACCTGTAATCCTAGCACTCTGGGAGGCCGAGGCAGGTGGATTGCTCAAGGTCAGGAGTTCAAAACCAGCCTGAGCAAGAGCGAGACCCCATCTCTACTAAAAATAGAAAGAAATTAATTGGCCAACTAAATATATATAGAAAAAATTAGCCGGGCATGGTGGCGCATGCCTGTAGTCTCAGCTACTTGGGATGCTGAGGCAGAAGGATCGCTTGAGCCCAGGAGTTTGAGGTTGCTGTAAGCCAGGCTGATGCCACGGCACTCTAGCCCAGGCAACAGAGTGAGACTCTGTCTCCAAAAAAAAAAGACCTGAAACTTTGAAACCCCTAGGAAAAAAACATTGGGGAAACACTTGAGGACACTGGTCTGGGCAAAGATTTTTTTGGGTAAGACCTCAAAAGCACAGGCCACAAAAGCAAAAACAGACAATGGGATTACATCAAGCCAAAATCTACTGTATAGCAAAGAAAACAATTAACAAAGTGGTGAGACAACCTACAGAATGGGAAGAAATATTGGCGAACTATCCATCTGACAAGGGATTACTAATCAGACCATATAAGTAACTCAAACAACTCAATAGAAAAAAGATAATAATCCAATTAAAAATGGGCAAAAGATCTGAATAAACATTTCTCAAAAGAATACAGGCTGGTCTGAAGGTAGTGAGTTATCTCAATTGATTGGTCACAGTTACAGATCAAACTCCTTGTTCTACTCTATCCCATCTTCTCATTATTGCACTTGACTAGTCTTAAAAAAAAGAATTCATACAAATATGCCAACAAGTTTATGAAAAAATGCTCAACAGCACTAATTGTCAGGGAAATGCAAATCAAAACCACAATGAAATATCCTCTTATCCCAGTTAAAATGGCTATTAGCAAAAAGACAGAAAATAATAGATGCTGGAAAGGACGTGGAGAAAGGGAGACTCTCACACACTGTTGTTGGCAATGTAAATCAGTACAGCCACTATGGAAAAACAGTATGGAGGTTCCTCAACAAGCTAAAAACAGAACTACCATATGATCCAGATATATATATCTGGAATATATCCAAAAAAAAGGAAACAAGTATATCAAAGGGATATCTGCACCCCCATGTTTACTGCAGCACTATTCACAATAGCCAAGATAAGGAATCAACCAAAGTGTCTATCAACAGATTAATGGATAGAGAGAACATGGTTTATACACCACAGACTACCATTCAACCATAAAAACAAATGAAATTCTGTCATTTGCAGCAACATGGATGAAACTGGAAGTCATTATGTTAAGTGTAGCCAGGCACAAAAAGACAAATATTGCATGTTCTCATTCATTACATAAGAGCTAAACAAAAATTGATCTCATGGAGGTGGTGAGTAGAATTTCAGAGGCTGGGAAGGTTAGGGGGAAGAAGGAAATAAAGAGAAGTTAGTTAATGGGTACAAAAATATAGTTAAATAGAAGAAATAAGTTCTAATGTTAGATAGTACAGTAGGGTGACTATTATAATAAGAATTTACTATATATTTCAAAATATCTAGATGAGAAGATTTGGGATGTTTCCAACACAAAGAAATAATAAATGTTTGAGATGATGCATATCCCAGTTACATTAATTTGATCATTATACTTTGTGTGCCTATATCAAAATATGGCATGTGCCCCATAAATATGTACAATTATGTATCAATTAAAAAAAGAATTTGGCATTGATGCTTTGTCAATTATTTATTTGTATCTTTCCACTCCGACTTACCACAAACACCTTTTCCTACAGAGAAACATTAAAAAAGAATGACTTCCAATGGCGGTAACCTATATAGTGACTTAATCTTTTCTACTCTGTTTAGTCAATGAATATTACTAAGCAGTAATATTGCTAAGCACTCTGCTAGATACCACATAAATTGTGGTGAACAAAATAACAAAGTCCCTCCTTCATAGAGACAGTAGTCTAGTGATGAAAACAAGATCAACTAAACACAAAGTATACATAACATCAATGTCATAAATGTAGATTACAAACTGATTCAATTCATGCTAAGTGAGATGAGGACAGGCAGACTTACCAGTCTGCAAGAATGAGCCAAAACTGCTTCAGGGCAGGGAATTTATTCCCACAATGTTAAATAATACTCACATCTTGGACTTTCTGGATGAAAGGATCTTTCCATTCAAAGACCACAAAAAACAACTGAGCACTTTTTTCGGCAGCCGGCCTCTGGTCAATGTAGTTAACCACACTCGTCTAGACATAAACAGAGAGAGAAAGCAGTGCTACCACTTCTGTGTGCCCCTCCCTTGCCTGGGCCCCAGGAAAGCACAGTAGGATGGGAAACTCAGACCTTGGCTCTCCTCACATCTTTAGGGGAGAGAGTGCCAAAAATCTCATATACACAAGGATCCTGACACTGGTACCAGAGCAAAAGCTTTAACCTTGGTTTGTGTATTTGTATAGTTCTTTGGGGAGACATATAGGATCTGGAATGTACAATAGGTGTTTTAGATTGTCCTCAACATCTGTCATTAGCTATCACAAATAAACCATATTCAAACTACCATGTAATACTCAAAATCACAATTAAAAGTAAAAAATAAAGCCTGGTGTGGTGGCTCACGTGTATAATCCTAGGACTCTGGGAGGCCGAGGCAGGAGGTTTGCTTGAGCTCAGGAGTTTGAAACCAGCCTGAGTAAGAGCAAGATCCTGTATCTACAAAAAATAGAAAAATTAGCCAGACATAGTGGTGCGTGCCCATAGTCCCAGCTACTCGGGAGGTTGAGGCAGGAGGATTGCTTGAGCCCAGGAGCTTGAGGTTGAAATGAGCTTGATGCCGCCACTAAACTCTGGCTGGGGCGACAGAACAAGACTGTCTCCAAGAAAATTAAAAAATTAAAAAAAAAAAAAAAAAGTAAAAAAATAAAATCCCAAATTTCAAAATACTTGATCTTAAGAGCTGGGTATTTCAGCCCTTCAAGTTTGCAGGGACAAAGTATAGCTGCATAGATCCACCATTCTCTGTAAATATTTAGCAGGTTTTCTGGGTAAGATCTGGTTATCAATTACAAAGAGGCCTGTGGTGTGATGGAGAGAAGAAAGGTTACAGAGGCAGAGTCAGCCCCAACCCAGAGGCTTGTGTCCGTCATCTGATTGGAGCCTCAGCTTTGCCACTGGTAAAAGGGAACAAAATGCCTATCTCACTGCAGTAGGGAGAGGATCAAATGAAACAATCTATGTGAAAGCATTTTAAACTCTAAAACTTGATTTAAAAAAATATTTAAGTTTTATTCAAAAGAGCTCCTGACACTGCCAAAAGACTTCCAATTTAGACAATAACAAAAGGCATAAAAAATTTCTCCAATTTATGGATTCACTGGACTTGAACCCTTTGGCTTCACATCACGGAGCTACCAAGAAAGCCAGATGGGGTTGCACCTGAGTGTAAGGTAAACCCACTTAGGCTCCTTTCTCTGAACTGTTGTGGGGCCAGATGAGAAAGGACTTGGAGTTCTTGGAGCAAACTGTCAAGTAAAAATCCAGGAGATAACAGTTGTCTTACAAAATGGGAATATTTTAAGGTCCTATCTCCAGGAGGGTTGTCACCTCCTGAGGCACAAAAAATAGCCTGTCTTCTTGCAGAAAACTGGCTTTGGGCCTCTCCCAAAAGTATCCAGCCTAGAATAGTCCTAGGAGCCAGAGTTCGTGTAGGGGCAGTTTAAGATTAACCCAAGACAGCCCCCAACTGGACTACTGCATGACTTCTGGCCAGTGACGGTCCAGTTGGTTGGAGTGGGTCTTTCTACTTCAATCCAGACCTTTCCCAATGCTGACCCTTGGAGTCCAGCCCAAATGGAACACCTCCAAGGAGGAACAGAGGACAAGAGAACAGATCCGTCTCCTCTTGCCTCCTCTGCTGCACCTGGCCACTTATGCATGGGATGGTCTGGCTCTCAGTGTGGATGCGGGAGGAGAGCAGAGAGCCGCTTGTTAGGTAGAAGGCTTAGAAGCAGGGATGGGCCTTGCTTTTGCTGCTGGTGACTTACCCACAGCTCTACTGAGGCAGTCAAAATCTCCCATCTCCATCCCCACTGCCAGATCTTTCCCAAGGTCCTCACTCCCAAGGTCATTTCTCTCATGGGCATCAAAGCAAGAGACACCTAGCCTATCTCCTGGCTTCTAGGCCAGTGGGCTGAAAGCTTTTTGACCAGACTTCCCATTAGTAAAAACGTTTTGAGCATGCACCCCATATATTCATATTTATAACTTTATAGGTGATGTATAATGTATACTTACTGTTCTAATATTATACACATTTTATACATTCAAAAATTGAAATGTTAAAAGGATGAGATAAAAATAAATACAAAAAAAAGCTGGTCTTTTCCTCCAGCATCCCAGTGGATCATCATGTGCATGACACTTAAGAAACCACTGTGTCTGGACTAGAAGTCCCATCTCAGGAAAAAAGAAAAAAAAGAAAGAAACCACTGTGTCTAGACTGCCCTGCAAATAACAGATTGGCCGTGCTGCTGCCAGCAGCTCTCAGAGTGCTGCTGGATGCAGGACATCAGATACAGCTGGGCAAGTCTCCCATCTCTCTGTAAGACACAGTGATCTCTGCTCCACACGTGTGTTCTGTGAGGACTGGCCAGCATATGCACTGCCTACAGAAGAACACAGGCTCCCTGGCATGGCATATGAAGCCCTCTGCCGGGGTCCCTTCTCATCCTGGCCAAGGTCTACTCACCCTTAAGACCCTGCTTGAAGGACCCTCTCTTCTGCAAACCTTCCCTCTACATCAGACTCAAGTATGGAAAAGTCACCAGCATTTCAAGCAAACCCAGAGCCACCTACCTCCTGCCGGAACTCCACCGCTTCCCGCCCATCCTCTTCCTTGGTCTTCACCAGTGACATCTTGACCCAGGTGCGGAAGCCCCCAGAGAACTTCCAGCTGGAATAGGCACTCTCACAGGCCTGCATGAAGCCTACCCTGTCTGGGCTTGGAGGACAGAGAGAAGAAAGATCCAGGTCAATTCAGGCCTGATAGCAGGACTCAAACATGGCCAGACTCAAAACTCCAGCCGCCACTGCAAGCTGGTTTCTTTGCTGGCACAACCAGGATGCTGCCCACTCCCTGCTTCCTCTCCAAATTTTGGTTGTCTCAACAGGGCTGTTTGTCAGTCACCAGCAAAAGCAAGGCCCGTCCCTGCTTGCTTTCCATTCAGTTTCCAAATGGAGGGGGAGTTGTCACCAGCCCAAAGTCAAGAGCATAATCCTGAAGCTCACAATGGGAAAATTCCTCCTCCCAAAGCAATCAGCACTGATGTTTGCAGACACTCCCCACAACACGGTGCCTGGCTCCTCTGAGAACTCTGGACTTAGACCGAAGAAGCCCTCAATGGCCTGTCAGCTCCCTCTGAAAGGCCCAGAGAGGGTAAAAGGATTCCTTGGGGAGGTCTCAGCCAGATCAGACACCCACAGCATCTGCCCCAGGGTGATGTAGATGCAGCAATATCAAAACACACATAAGCAAGTAGAAACTGCAGCAATATACTAAGGAAGCTCATGAAAGGAAAACAGAGCAGGGGTAGGAGCCTTTGGAAAGTCTTCCAGGGGGAAGGCAAGACAAGCCAACTTTAAGCAGGGGAGGGAAAAGCAATTCTAGGTGGCAGAAAAATGGAAAAATGTTAAGGCAGAAGCTCTGAGCCCCAGGGGAGGAAGGATGGAGCTTGCTTCCTGCTCAGCTGGGGAGCAGCCTCCCTGCTCACTCTAAATGGAGCCTCTCGGCTCAGTAAGACCTGGCTGGGACTGAGTCACTCTCAGCTCAGGCACATGCAGAAAATGTGCCTGCCCTTAACGGGCACTCTGGGCCCGAGAGATGGCACCACAGTGTGACCCTGAAGCAGCATGTGTGAAGCAGACGGGAACTTTTTTATGGTCAGGGGACATTCATCACCATAAGCAAAGACCAAGGGCAGCCAGTATACTCGAGTACCACTGACCCTCGAACACCACAGGTTTGAACTACGTGGGTCCACTTTTACGTGGATTTTCTTCTGCCTCTACCACCCCGACACAGCAATAACAACCCCTCCCCTTCCTCCTCCTCAGCCTACTCAACATGAAGATGATGAAGATGAAGATCTTTATGATTATCCACTTCCACTTAATAGAAGATATATTTTCTCTTATGATTTTCTTGATCACTTTCTTTCTTCAGCTTACTTGGTTGTAAGAATGCAGTATACAATTCGTGTAACATACAAAACGTGTTAATCAACTGTTTATGTTATTGGTAAGGCTGCTTGTCAACAGTAGGCTATTAGTAGTTAAGTGTTAGGGGAGTCAAGTTTTTTGCAGATTTTCAACTGCACAGGGGTCGGTGCCCCAACATCCGAGTTGTTCAAGGGTCAACTGTTTTATGGCAAACACACACTGAGCCCTCACTAAAGGCAAAATGTGGTTCCCGTGCACACTACAAGGGAAACCAAGATACCAGGAAGGGACTTGCCCTCAAGGGGGCTCGCAAATCGAAGTCAGCCCCCAGCAATGGCCAGACCAAATGATCTCTCCAGAACCACCCAGCAGTCTGTGCATGGTGAGCCAGAATGCTCCTCCACACCAGACTTGCGGAACTTCATTATTATAAGATGTTTAATGGACCAGCCACGCTCATGAGGTCCTTTCCTGAGCCAGTGCGTCACCTGGCAACACTGCTTCCCTGCCCCTGCCCTCACCCCCACTTCCCAAGCCTAGGCAAGTGCAAGGCTAGAATAAAATTTAAGAAGTAGACAGTAACTCTAAAGGCCACCTTTGCAGGAACTCTTGGAAAGAAGAGAAGAGGAGGTAATCAATGGCGCTGAAGTCCTCACTACTTTTGTTCAGGCGAAACTGGAGGAAGACCAACTCCCGCTTCTTCACTTCCCGGGGCCCCTGGACAATCAAGGCGGATTTCTGCAGGGAGACAAAGGACAGAATCTCAGTCCCAGGAGAGCTGCGTGGTCCCTCTCCACACTCGCCTGAGACACACAGGAGCCTCTGGGTCTGCAGGCGGATGCACTGACTGGAAAGCCCACAGCTCCTCGCCCAGCAGCCTCCAGGTCGCCTGCCGGCCAGACCCGCCTGGCCAGGAAGCGCAGGCCTGCGTGCAGACCCATGCTCGGCCTGGGGGCTTTTCTCAGCACAGTGCCCAAACCAGAGCCAAATGCAACTCATCCTCCGTCCACTCTTCTCATTGCCTGGTTGAACTATAGAAGCTCTTCATTTACCAAGGACGATCACTTTCGTATGTTACATGTGCAAATCTTTTCTTCCAGTCTGTTACTTTTAACTTTGTTTCCAACATCATTTGTTATATGGAAGCTTTAAATTTAATATAGTAAAACCTATAAATCCTTTTCTTTATGGCTTCTGGGTTTTGCTTGCTAAGGAAAGCTGAAATTATATCAATATTCTCCTGTATTTCTTTATAGCACTTTTTAGTCTTTTACATTTAGATATTTTATCTACCTGGCTTTAAGTTTTATAAACTGTGAAATGGAGCTCTAACTCCTACCCTCCAAACAACAGAGGTTTTAAAGCCCCTTCCCCTTTATCCTAAACTCAAGTAGAGAACTAATATATATGTCTGCTGCTGGCCCTAATATGATCCATAAATTTGTCTATTCTGTGCCAATACTATACTGCTTTGATTCCTGTGGTTTTATACTGTTCTGATATCTTACTGAGAAGGTCCCCTCCATGTTACTCCTCCCATCCCCAACCCTGTCTTGGATATTTTTGTACATGTGCTCTTCTAAATGTACTTTGAAATTAGCTTGTTGAGTTCCACCAAAAAAAAAAAAAAAAATCCATAGGGACTTCTAACTGTGATAAAACTGAATTTATGGATTAACTGGAGAAAAAAAAATATCTTTTTTTTTTTTTGGAGACAGGGTATCACTCTGTCACCTGGGCTAGAGTGCAGTGGTGTCATCAAAGGTCACTGCAACTTTAAAACTCCTGGCCTCTAAGCAATCCCCCTGCCTCAGCCTCTTGAGTAGCTGGGACTACAGGTGTGCACTGCCACACCTGGCTAATTTTTTTCCTTTATTTTTTGTAGAGATGGGGTCTCACTGTTGCCCAGGCTGGTCTCAAAGTCCTGGCCTCAAGCAACCCTCCCGCCACAGCCTACCAAAGTGCTAGGATTATAGGTGTGAGCCACCACACTCAGCTGATAAAAAATATCTTTACATCAACTTTTTTTTTTTTTTTTTTTTTTTGAGACAGAGTCTCACTCTGTTGCCCGGGCTAGAGTGCCATGGCGTCAGCCTAGCTCACAGCAACCTCAAACTCCTGGGCTCAAGCAATCCTTCTGCCTCAGCCTCCCAAGTAGCTGGG
>CAUYRT010026110.1:0-24379 GCA_963574885.1 Lepilemur ruficaudatus | reverse complement strand
CAGCAAAAAAAAAAAAAAAAATAAAAAAAAAAAAAAAAAAAAAAAAAAAAAAAAAAAAAAAACACAAAAAACAAGTAAAAAAGAAAGAAAAAAGATGTAACAGAACCTAAAGGAAATAAAAATAATAATAGATTTAATTAGATCAGTATATCAAATGGCTCTCCTGAGGTTATGTCTGGGGGAAAAATGGTAGCCCGTGGTGGTATGACTGTGAGGCTGGGTGTAGAAAAAGAGGTTAGAAACTGTGAGAAAGAGCTAATCATGAAAGTCTTGGTTCAAATATAAGACAGATTAAAATTGTTCTAAGATGTGAAGAGAATACATTTGATCTTGATTCTAGATACAGTCTACTTCAAGTGGCCCAGAGGGTGACTTCTAATAAAGGATGCATAGTTGTAGCACATTGCTTGACTAAACTTTTTAGATTTTATTTACATAGTCATAGTAATGTGAATGCAGTTTTTAAAATTTTTAAATATTTTTGTCAAATGAATATGTGTACTTCTTTAATAAGTAAAATAATACAGAAGAATTTATAATGAAAAGCAAGTCTTTTCCCCATCCCACTCTTCTCCACCTCATACTCTAATGGCAACCATTTTAAACTAGATCTAGTAGTTGTAGATCTAGTAGTTACTGCTATGCTTCTAAATAATATGCTTGTACAATTACTTTTTTATCAACTTTAGAAGTGATCTCTTGCCATTCTGTAAAGATAATTGAGAGCTTAGGTTACTTATCCTCTATGGCCTGCTTATCTCCACTCCCAGTGTCATAATGTTATTATTTCTTAGTTCTTCTATATGTTAATTTATTACTTTAAAGAATATTTAAGTCTTTGTTTCTTGTTCTATCTGGCTGACATTGAATCATCTGACTCCCCGTTATATATAACCCCTACCCGTTTATTCACCTCTCCATCTTTAATCTCTCAAATTCTATTACCTGTACTATTACAATATAAATATTCATGTGGAGGAGTTCTTCATAGATCTTGAATGCAAGTCCTTTATTGAGTACTATATGCATTGCAAGTATCTTCTTTTAGGTTGGCTTCATCGCTTTCTTAAACGTGTTTTTGACAAACAGAAGTCTTTAATTTTAATAGTCCAATAGATTACTTTTTCTTTATGGTGAGTGATTTCTATGTCCTATTTAAGAAATTTTTGTTGAACCCAAAGTCAGAAGGTATAATATTTTCCTTACATTTTTCCTAGAAACTTAATTGCTTTAGTTTCAGATTGAGATCTAGTATCCATCTCAAATTAATTTTTGTGTATGTTAACACAGGTACAGTTTTTTTCTTATGGATATCCAACTGATCGAGTGTTTTTATTAAAAATGCTAACCTTTCCACAATATACTGTGGTGGTGCCGCCATTGTTAAATCATGTAATCATATATGTGAAGTGTTTCTGTAGTCTCTATTCTGTTGCGTTGGTCTATTTGTCTATATTTTGGCCAACAGCACATTGTCTAAACTGAAGGTTTATATAATAAGTATGGATATAAGTATGATACTATAGTCTTCCAATTTTGTTCTTCAGGATTATCATAGCTATTCTGGGGCTTTTGTGTTTCCATATAAATATTAAAATAAGCCTATCAATTTTTACAAACATTTCTGTTGAGATTATAATTGGGATTACATTGAATTAATAGATTAATTTAGGGAGAGTTGAACTGAGTTCATTTCTATACTTACTCTTTCTGCTGAGTTTTCATGAACATAGTGTATTTCTTCATTTATTTATACCTTAATTTCTCTCCACAATGTTTTATAGTTTACAGCATAGAAGTATTTCATTTGATTTCTAAGTATTTGGCTTCTTTTGATGCTACTGCAAATTATATTATTCTTTTTAGGTTTTCTTTACTAATTATTTTTTTCAAATTTGTAGAAATATAATTTGTTTTTATATTTGTAATTGCTTTTTAATAGATTCCTTTGGTTTTCTACTTAATCATGTTATCTCTGAGTAATGGCAGTTTTATTTTTTGTTTGTGAACTTTATACATTTGTTTATTTTTCTTCTTTTTCTTGCTTTTTTTCTTGCTTTTTTTGACTAAATAGAACCTCCAGCACGATATTGAATAGAAGAGGTAATAATAGACGTTCTTGTCTTTTTCCTGAACGTAGAGAGAAGGCATATAATATTCTACCACTCATTAAGATGTTACCGATAGTTTTTTGTAGAAACTTATCATCAGTTTGGAGAAGTTAACGTTATTCCTAGTTTGCTGAGATTTTTGTTTTTATGAAAACTCTGGGTGTTGAATTTTATCAAATGTTTTTACTGCATCTACTAGTTGATCATATGGTCTTTCTTCTTCATTCTCTTTGTATGGTAAATTACATTGATTGATATTCAAATGTTAAACCAACCTGTCATTACTGGAATAAATTACTTTACCATGATGTGTTACCGTTTTGATATATCTGGATTTGATTTACTAAACTTTAGGATTTTTGTATCATTTTTCATGGATATAATTTTAGTGTTTCTTTCTTTCTTTTGTAATGTTCTTGCCAGGTTGTGATATCAGGATGACCTCATAAAAGGGGTTGGAAAGTATTCCTTCTTTTTTGTTATGTGGAAGTTTGTGTGATTAGTATTATTTCATTTATAAATGTTTGGAAGAATATGTTAGCAAAGCTATCTGGGCTAGGAGTTTTCTTTGTGGAAAAGTTTTTAATTATGAATTCCATTTCTCTAATAATACAGGACTATTCAGATCCATATTTATTCTTGTGCCCATTTTGCTAAGTGACTTTTTCAAGGCATTTGCTTGTTTCATTTAAATTGTCAAATTTATTGGCAATAAAGTATTTATAATTTCCTCTCATGATCCTTTTAATGTTTGTAAGATCTGTAGGGGTATTGCTAACATGCTCTCTCTCCATTTCTCTACGTCTGTCTTGCTAGGGATTTATCAAATTTTTTCTTAGTTTTTATTATTTTTAGAAACCGGATCTTACTCTGTTGCCCAGGCTGGAGTGCAGTGGTGCAATCATAGTTCACTGCAGCCTCGAACTCCTGGTTTCAAGTGATCCTCCCACCTAGGCCTCCGAAAGTGCTGGGACTATAGGCATGAGGTACCACACCTGGCCCAGTTTTATTAATCTTTTTAAAAAACTGACCTTTGACTTTGTTAGTTTTTTCTCTATTTTACCTGTGTTCCATTTCATTGATTTCTGATTTTATTGTTTATTTTTCCATCACCTTTTTTGGGGGATTTGATTTGATATTCTTTCTAAAACTTACTGAGATTGAAAATTAGATCTTAGATTTTCAACTTTTATTCTTTTATAGCATATGCTTTTAAAATTATTCAGTTCCCTCTAAGCATTTCTTCAGAGATACCCCACAGGTTTTAGTATTTATTACCTTTCAATTAAAAATATTTTAAAATTCCATTGTGATTTTTTTCACCCAGGGGTTATTTAATTACCAAATATTTAGGCGTTTTATGGTTATCTTTCTGTTATTGATTTCTCATTTCATTCTACTGAAGCCAGAAAACATACTTTGTATGACTTTAATAATTTGAAATTTGTTTAAGCTTGCTTTATGGCCCCCAAAAAGTCTGTCTCGGTAAATGTTACTTACATGTAAACTTGAGGAAAAAAATGTATTCTGAAGTCAGGTAAAATTAGTTCATTATATTGTTAAAATCTTTGGTAACCTTATTGATTTTCTTCCTGTTTCTTCTTTTAGTTCTTGAGAGAAGTGTGTTAAAATCTCCAGTTATAATTGGATATTGATGTATATTTCCTGGAAATTCTGTCAATGTTAGTTTTATATGTTTTGAAGTAACATTAGTACATAGATACAAGCTAAGGATTGTTATAGCTCCTTGTTTGGTTGACCCTTATCAGTATGAAATGTTTCATATTTTTAATTGAAAGATAAAAATTATATATATTTATGGTATACAACATGATGTTTTGAAACACGTATACATTATAGAGTGGCTAAATTAAGCTAATGAACACATATGCATTACCTTACCTTCTTGTTTTTTTGTGGTAAGAATACTTAAAGTCTACTTTCTCAGCACTTTTCATGCATACATACATTGTTATTAACTACAGTCACCATATTGTACAGTAGATTTCCTTAACTTATTCCTCCTGTGTAGCTGCAATTTTTTATCCTTTGACCAACAATTCCCTGATTTTTTTTATCCATTCATTCATTAATAGACACCTACATTGATTTTATGTATCTTGGCTATTGTGAATAATGCTACAGTGAACATGGGAGTTTAGTACTGATTTCATTTCCTTTGGATATATACCCAGGAGTAGGATTGCTGGATCATAAGGTAGTATATTTTTAATGTTTTAAAGAACCTCCATACTGTTTTCCATAATGGCTCTACTAATTACGTTCTTACCAATAATGTGCAAGAGTTCCCTTTACTCTCCATTATTGTGAACACTTATTATCTTTTGTCTAAGACCTTTATATCTGCAGAACCCAAAGGTACAAAGACAGTAAACAAAATTTTTACTAGTGGATCATTAAAGGTAATATTGAGAGGTCTACCCCTTGAAACCAGACTCATGAATGCCACCACATGCCAACATGTGGTGAGAAACAGCATCTACTGCAACATGGAAGGCATCAACCTAGTCTGAAAAGTGTTATCACTGTAACTCTATTGTAACTGAATCTCTAAAATGCTATTCCAGCATCCTATCAGGCCAGTTTCTTTAGGGTGATTGGGAACTAGGTAAGATCAGTGAATTTCAAGAGCATGTACCTATTGATGTGCTACATTTGCTGTGAACCAAGTTTTCTGATTAGGAGCAATTTTATGTGGGATACTATGATAGTGAGTAAAGCATTTTCAGAGTACATCGATGGTAGTTTTTATAGAAGCATTGTGCACATGGAAAGGTAAAGTGTTAGTTCCAGTGAGAATAAAGTGTTGCTACTTCCATAGTGGAAGTGTTTCAGATAATTGATCTGTCATAGGAAGCTGTCTAGTTCCGCCAAGGAATTATGCCATATTTAGGGCCCCAGTGTTGGTCTCTGCTTTGGCCAGTTGGGCACTCAGCAGTGGCAGTAGCCATATCTACTGAGTAGAAATTCATGTTGCTGAGTCTATGAATAAACTCCATTCCTGTTGTCATGGCCACTTTGTTCATGAGCCCATTGGACAAGGAGAGCGGTGGCAGGGGAAAAAGGCTGACTGATTCCAAAGAATGAATCATCTTGTCCATCTGATTTTTATTAAGATTCTTCTTTGCTGAGATTGTTCTTTGTTGAACATTCATATATAACACAAATATCTTCACCCTTGGTGCCCATTTGGAGAGGTCTGTGCACATGCCCTTTTCCCCAAACTGTCTTGTCACCAATTTTCTAACCATGTTCATTCCAAATTCCCGACCATCCAGACAAATCATCAGTCACCATCCATCTATAGATCTATACTTCTGGCCATCTTCTAGACACAATACAAACCAGTTATGCTACTTGACGTTCTAACCTGTGGAAGGATTTCACTTCTCCACTGTACTTCAGAGCCACCTCTGAGTGAGGCTGTAGTATTTGTGGAACTTCCTACGGGTCACAGCTTGTACTTGACCTCCTGAAGCCTGCTAGGACTTGAGTTTGACCAATAGAATGTAGAATGAGTGTTGCTCTGTGACTTCCAAGATAAGGCCTTAAGAAGCATTGCAACTTCTACTTTCTCTCTCTCTTTGGTACTTTGAAACCTCCATGCAATTAAGAAGCTCAAACTGAAAGTCTATGTGGAGAGAAAGCCATCTTAGATATTCCAGTAATCCCACCTGAAAACCCAGCTATGCGTGTGAGCCATATTAAATCACCCACCTCCAACTGATCTGGCAGCTGACTACAGCCACATGTGTAAGTCCAAGCAAGACCGGCAGAACTCCCCTGTCAACTCACAGAAAGAAAGAAATAATATAGTTGTTGTTCTAAGCCACTGAGTTTTGGGGTGACTTATTATTTCTCAGTAGATAACTGATACAGTAATCTACATATTTAGAAGATACAATTAAGATTTTAAATCATAATACAATTTTTTTTTGATACTCAATGTGGAATTTTACTTGGGGAAAATTATGTCTTCCTTTCAGAAAAAATACTATTTGTGTTGACATGGGCTATACCATCTTCCATAGGCAATTGCAACAGGGCTTTGAATTGTCTACTGATACTATGGATTACTTCAATTTGAATTTATTTTATTTGATTTAACATAAGTAAACTGAGGAGGGGAATTTTCCAAGAGTAAGTAAGAGGTTTGGGTGGGGTAGGGTTTGAGGGGAGGGTTACCAAAGAAATAGTTTTCTAAGAAGAATTGTTTGGGGTAAAATTTCAAGTCTGTTATGAGCTGGCTTCAAAAAATCCCTGTGCCTACTTGATGCCCAAAATTCTTTTAGCAAGACATTAGTTCTTTTGTTTAAGAATTAAGTGTAAATGATTCAGATCAAAATGTCTACCTGATGCAACTTACAGAATAATGTGTTTTAGTGAGGTCAAATGCACTAGAACCAGAAGGATCAGAGAGCAGAAACATTAGCTATCTTTAGTGATGCTAGGAAAAGACTGTATGATCTGAGATTGTAGGTAAAAAAACAGATTCAAGATTTTTGCCTATGGGGTATTTCATTTAAATTGTGCTCAAATGGACAAATAATAAATGTTTTCATTATTCAAAAAGAAAAAAAAAAGAATTGTTTGGGGTTGGCTGACTAAATCTGCACTAATGTGAAAAGTGGGCAAGGTTTGTAAATCAGTGGAATTACTACAGGAATGAGGAGGATTCTGCAGTGGTAACAACTATTAATATTTATTGAATGCTTTCTTGTGCCAGAAACCATTCTAAGTGTTTTATAAATATAGTTCATTTATTCCTCACCATAGCTGTATGAGATAGCTACTATCATTCCCATTTTATAGTTGAAGAAACTGAGTACAGAGAGGTTCAGCAACTTGTGCAGGATCACACAGCTAATAAGTACTAACAATTGAACCCAATCTGAATATTGTACCATGAATTCTTAACCAGTAGGCTGTATTTTGTTTTTCTCCTAGATTGCTGTGGAGAGTATTCTGAGGTGACCCAACCAAAGTTTTGGATATTATATTTATAGTTGGTAGTGATGTAGTTATAAATTTAAGAATAAAACTCTTTGTGAGAATACTACCAACATTACCAGGTTTATTGAAGCAAACCCTGAGTGAATAATATTTCTAAAATCTAATGCACATACATAAAATCTATTTTATGGTTTTTACACATTTTTTCCCTAATTGGGCAAAAAGCTAAGTAGAAGTAGAAAATCCAGTTTGACCATAAAATCTCATGTGTTTGAACCTTTAGAATGTCATTGTATACCAACATTTGAAAGATCTGATTGATTTAAGAAGACAAGGAGACCCACGTCAGATAATGAAATATATTAATCCTAAAGAGGTAAGGACATTACTTATTGATACAGCATCTTATTTTTTCCTTAAAAATGTGTGGCTGCTTTATCAATTCTAGGTGCTCATATCTGTTTCTTTTTTAAAACTCTTCTATTAAAGTATTATTATAAGTTGTAAGTTCATAAAACATAAATATATAGCTCAATGAATCTGCACAAAACTAACACCCTTCACATAGATCTATGTTTTCTTACTCCGTATCACCCCTTCAGGTGCCCTACAAATCACTGCCAACTCCCTCCTTCCAAAAGGCAATCACTATTTTGAATTCTAACATTATGCTTTAGTTTTGTGTTTGAACTATATATAAATAGAATGCCTGTAGTATGCTTTAGGATTATAGATTTGTTAATTCAACATTATATTTGAACGTACATAGCTAAATTTCAATCATTTTTAATTAATAGGCATTATTCCCTTTTATTAATATATTACTGTTTATTCATGCTACAGTTGACTGACCTTTTTGCATTGTTTTTAGTTTGGGGCTATTATAATAGCTGCTTCTAGGAATGTTCTTATTCATGTCTCCTAGTGTAAACACGCACACTTTTTTTTTTTTTTTTTGGCTTATACTCAAAATGGAATTGCTGAGCGATGAGTTATGCTTATAACAACTCTAGGAGGTAATTCCAAACTATTTTCCAAAGTTATTATACTAATTTATATTCATACCAGCAATTTTGGGGAATTCTTAATACTCTACATCCTCATTAACACTTGATATTGTTAGTTTTTAATTTGCATTTCCCTGGTACTAATGAGGTTGAAAATCTTTTGTGAAGTGCTTGTTCAAGTTTCCTATGTATGTGTGTTTGTTTGTTTGCGTGTACTCTTTTACTGTTTTTTAGACTTTATTTTATATGTTATTTTTTTTTTTTTTTTTGTAGAGACAGGGTCTCATTGACTGTGTTGCCCAGGCTGGTCTTGAACTCTGGGCTTCAGGTGATCCTCCTGTCTCAGCCTCCCAAAGTGCTGGGATTACAGACATGAGCCACCCTGCCTGGCTATATATTCTATTTTTATTACTATTTCTTTTTTTTCTAATTTATTTTATTGTGGTAAAATACACATAACATAAAATTTACCGTCTGAACCATTTTTTTAAAAAGAGACAGGGTCTTGTTCTATTGTCCACACTGGAGTGCAGTGGCGGAATCGTAGCTTACTTACTGCAGCCTCAAACTCCTGGGCTCAGGTGATCCTTCTGCCTCAGCCTCCCAAGTAGCGGGGAGTACAGTTGTTTGCCACCATGCCCGGCTGATTTTTCTTGTAGAAGGGGTCTCACTATGTTGTCCAGGCTGGTATCAAACTTCTGGCCTCAAGCAATCCTCCTGCCACGGCCTCCCAAAGTGCTAGGATTACAGGCATAAGCCACTGCATCCGGCCCCAGTGCAGTTTTGTTACATGGATATATTTCATAGTGGTGAAGTCTGGGCTTTTGTGTAACCATTACCCAAACAGTGTACATTGTGCCTGTTGAGTAAGTAATTATTCCCTCTCTCCCCTCCCATTCTCCTACCCTTCTCAGTCTTTAGTGTCTATTGTTCCACACTCTATATCCTTGTATCCACATTATTTAGCTCCCACTAGTGAGAACATGTAATATTTGACTTTCTGTTTCTAAATTATTTCACTTGAGATAATGGCCTCCAGATCCATCTATATTATTGCAAAGACAAGATTTCATTCTTTTTTTATAGCTGAGTAGTATTTTATTGTATATATACCACATTTTCTTTATCCAGTCATTGGTTAATGGACACTTAGGTTGATTGCATATCTTTGATATTGTGAATACGGCTGCTGTAAACACATGAGTGCAGGTATAATTTTGATGCAATAATTTATTTTCCTTTGGGTATATACCCAGCAATTTTTGTATATGGTGAGAGATATGGGTCAAGTTTCATTCTTCTACTTACGACAATCCAGTTTTCTCGGCACCATTTATTGAAAAGGATGTCCTTTCCCCAGAATATGTTTTTGTTGACTTTTTTTGTCAAATATTAATTGGTTGTAGGTATGTGGCTTTATTTCTGGGTTCTCTATTCTGTTCCATTGATCTATATGTCTATTTTTATGCCAGTAACATGCTCTTTTGGTTACTATAGCCTTGCAGTATGATTTGAAGCCAGGTAATGTGATGATGCATCTAGCTTTGTTCCTTTTGCTTAAGATTTCTTTGGCTGTTTGGGCTCTTTTTTGGTTCCATATGAATTTTAGGATTTTTTTTTAATTCTGTGAAAAATGACTTTGGTATTTTGATAGGAATTCTCTGAATCTGTAGATTACTTTGGGCAGTGTGGTCATTTTAACAATATTGATTCTTCTGATCAATGAATATGGAATGTTTTTGCACTTGTTTGTGTCATCTACAATTTCTTTCAACGGTGTCTTGTAGTTTTCCTTGTACGGATCTTTCACTTCCTTGGTTAAATATATTTCTAGGTATTTTACTTATTTCTGTTGTATCTATTATAAATGGGATTACCTTCTTGATTTGGCTTTCAGCTTGATTGTTATTGGTGTATAGAAATGCTACTGATTTTTGTATGTTGATTTTGTGTCCTGAAACTTTACTGAATTCATTTATCAAATCTTTTGGAGGTGTCTTTAATAGTTGCCCATTTTGATATGTCTGGAAGTTCCCTGAGAAGCACAGAGGTTTGCCTTTGTTTCACTGCTCTCCATGTAGTCCAAGGCTGGGCTAGCTTCTAGCATTTAAAGTCATATACTGCCTGCCGCCACCTGAGGCAAGAGATAGGGCAGACAAGGAAGAACTGGCAGATCCAACAGCCTAGGAAGGAGGAAGGTAAGGAGAAAGATACATGTAGATGTCTTAACAAATAGAGAATATTCAAAAAGAGATAGAAAGTTAGTGGTTATCAGGGCCTAGGGGAAAGGGCAGTGACTGCTTAATGGGTATAGGATTTCCTTTTGGAGTGATGAAAATGTTCTGGAAGTAGATAGTAGCTGTACAATATTATGAAAGTACTAAATGTCACTAATGTTAAATTTATGTCATGTGTATTTTACCACAATAAAAATATTTTAAAAATCTGTTGGGATTTTTATTGGGATTGTTTTGAATATTTAACTCAATTTGAAGAAAACTGATATCGTGGAGCTCCAATCCATGACCGTTTGTGGGAAATGTGAGATGTGCTACTCAGATCTCTCTTTACAGAAGGGCTTACTAAGCCAATCACAGGGAGTATGGTCAGTAGACAGCCTCTAGCTGTCAGGATCTTCAGTTCCTATCTTAACTGAAGACAACTGCCTGACTCTGGGTCAGTGCTTTCCAGGACAGCCCACATCCAGTGACTGAGCAGAGTGTGGTGGGTGGGGAGATGGGTATAAAAGCCACTGTGATGTGGAACAATTCTACTGGGCAGTATTCACTTTAGAGCTCTCTGCAGGACTGGCCCAGGCTTTGTGAGGCTTACGTTACAGTTCAAATTCTTTCTTTGCCCAGTTCTTCTTCTTTCCCCTTCCTTTCATAGGTGTTGATACCTAATAAACTTGTAGCACTCGAACTTCATATCAGCATCTTCTTTTGGAAAACCTAATTTGTAACATCATTTAGTTCTATATTTTCTCTCAACAGTGCTTTATAATTTTCTGTATAGAAGTCTTGCACATCTTTTGTTAGATTTATGCATTGCTCTTTGATGCTCCTATAAAAGGTAATTACAAATTTTTTTCTAATTTTTGGTGCTAATGCTAGTATAATAGACAATCAATTTTTGTGTATTAGCTTTGTTCCCAGCAACTTTATAATCCTCGTTTATTAATTCCAATAATCTGTACATAGATTCTTCTGGATTTTCTATATAAAGAATCCTATCATCCTCAAATAATGAGTTTTATCTTTCCCTTCCCAAACATTATATATTTTATTTCTTTTTCTTGCCATTCTGTACTGTCTAGCACCTTCAGTAATGGTGAATAGAAATGATAACCACTGTCTCATTCTTGATTTCATAGTGAAGGTGCTCAGTACTTCATCATTAAGTATTAAATGTGCTATTGGGTTTTTTGTAGAAATCTCTTACCTGATTCAAGGAAGTTCCCTTCTATTTCTGTTGAGCTAAAAGAGATTTTTTAAATCCAAGAATAGATGCTAAATTTTATGAGATATTTTTCTTTTGTTCTGAACTTTTCAGTTTGAATGTTAAATATTCTTAGCATTCCTAGAATATGAACATTTTGGTCATGATGTTTTAGCCTTTCTTTTTGTTTTGAGACAAAGTCTTGCTGTGTTGCCTGGGCTAGAGTGCCGTGGCGTCAGCCTAGCTCACGGCAACCTCAAACTCCTGGGCTCAAGCGACCTTCCTGCCTCAGCCTCCTGAGTAGCTGGGACTACAGGCATGCACCACGACGCCAGGCTAATTTTTCTTTTTTTAGTAGAAATGGAGTCTTGCTCTTGCTTAGGCTGGTGTCTAACTCCTGACCTCAAGTGATCCTCCCGCTTCAGCCTCCCAAAGTGCTAGGATTACAGGCGTGATCCACTGCACCTGGCATATCCTTTATAAATATTACTGAATTTAGTTTGCTAATATTTTGTGTAAATTTTTCACCTGTGTTCACACAAAACATGCAATTTACTGTCTCTGCTAGATTTTGTTATCAAATTTAGCTGGCTTCCTGAAACAAATTAGGAAATATTCCTTCTCCAGTTATTTTCTGGATTTTTTTTTTTTTTTTTACATACAATGTTATTTCTGCCTTAAATTTTTGTAAGGTTTTTGCCAATGAAGCCATTTGTGGCAGAAGTTTTCTTTATGAGAAGATTTTAAATTACAAATGCAATTTATGGCTATAGGTCTATTTCCTATTTCCTATTTATTCTTGTGCTAGCTTTGATAAGTTGTATTTTTCTAGGAAGTTGTCATCTAAATTTCCAAATTTATTAGCTTAAAATTGTTTATAATATGCTCTTGTAGTCTTTCTGATGTCTTAGAATATATAATATTAATAGTTCTCTTTATTTCATTCCTGATATTGGTTATTTGTGTCTTCTCTCTTTTTCTTGACCAATCTCATTGGGGTTTTTCACTGTTATTAGTCTTTTCAAAGACCCAACTTTCGACTTTGTTGTTCCTGTCTACTGTTCATTCATTTCCTACTTCATCACTTTCTGCTGCTTATTATTTCTTTCTTTATATTTTCTTTGAATTGCATTAGCTAGTATTTTTCTAACTTTTTGAAATGGGTGCTTAATTTATTGATTTTTAGCCTTTTCTGATATAATCATTTAAAACTCTGAATTTTTATCTAAGAATGGTTTTAGCTGTAGCTTACAAGTTTTGATATGTCATTTTCATCATTAAATTCAATTTAAAATATTTTTTAAATTTCTACTTTGATTTATTCCAGTTATTTAGAATTATACTTTTAAATTTCCAAACATTTGGGAATTACCACATTATCTTTTTGTTACAGTCTTTATCTTAATTGCACTGTAATTTCAATACTCTGTTGTCTATTTTTATAAATTTTTATCTGTACTGGAAAAGAGTATGTATTCTTTAGTTGTTGAGCATAGTATTGCATAGTTGTCAATTAGGTCAAGTTTGTCAATTATGTTGTTCAAATCTTCTGTGTCCTTACTGATTATTTTGACTAGTTATACTGTGAGCAACTGAGAGGTATATATTAAAATCTCCCACTATGATTGAATATTTTTCTGCTTTTCTGATAGTTTATATGTATTTATGAGCATGTTATTAAATGAATACCAACTTAAGACTATTGTATCTTTCTTATGAATTAAACCTATTATCCTTATGAGGTGTCTCCCTTTATCGCTAGTAATACTCTTTGCCTTAAGGTCCCAGATCTTTGATATTAATGCAGCCACACCAACTACCTCTTATTTGCATGCATCTTTCCCATGATTTTACTTTCAACATTCTGAATCTTTATATTTTAGCTGTATCTTTTTGTAGGAAGCCATGTTGTTAGCTAACATTTTTTATCCAGTAGGATACTCTGCATTTTGTTGGAGCATTTACACCATTCACATGTAATGTTGTTGTTGATATTTGGGGATTTCAATCCATGCTTTTATTATTCACTATATATATGTCTCAGATGTTCTATGCTCTTTTTCAGTGCTTTATGGCCTTCTTTGGGACTGATTTTTTTGTTTTGTTTTTGTAATTTTCTCTCTGTATTACCATTCTTTTGGGAGCTTTTTTTTTTTTTTTTTTGTTGTATTGTTTTATCTTATTTTATTTTTATTTTGTTTTATCTTTATTTTATTTTATTTTTATTTATTTTTTTGAGACAATCTTGCTCTGTTGCCTAGGTTGGAGTGCAGTGGTGTCATCATAGCTCACTGCAACTTCAAACTTAAGCAATCCTCCTACCTCAGCCTCCTGAGTAGCTGGAACTACAGGTATGTGCCACCACCCCTGGATAATTTTTGTATTTTATGTGGAGATGGGATCTTGCGATGTCACTCAGGCTGGTCTGGCCTCAAGGGATCATCCAGCCTTGGCCTCCCAAAATGCCAGGATTACAAGCATGAGCCACCATGCCCAGCCTATGTTACCATTCTTTTATTCTTATCCAAGAGATTGTATCATGTATATTTGACTTATGAAGATTATATTTAGGTTGGCATTTTTATCTTTTCCCAAACAATGCACTCATTTCCCTTACCTCCTGTTGATTTATATACTCTTCCTGTTGTACTTTTAAATTCTCTATTGCTGGATCATAGGTAAGAGTATGTTTAGTTTAATAAGAAACTGCTGAACTTTTCCCAATGTGGCTGTACCATTTTGCATTCCCTCCAGCAAGAAGTGAGAGTTCCTATTGCTTCACATCTTGGAGCATTTGGTGTTGTCAGTGTTTGGATTTTACCTATTCTAATAGCTGTGTAGAGGTATCTCGTTGTTTTAATTTACAATTTCAAATGACATACAATGTTGAGCATCTTTTCATATACTTATTTGTCATCTGTATATCTTCTTTGGAGAGATGTCTTTACAGATCCTTTGCCCATTTTTAAATCAGGTGTTTGTGGAGTTTTAAGTGTTCTTTGTACATTTTGGATACCAGTCCTTTATCAGACACATTTTGCAGAGCTTTTACCCCAATCTATGGCTTGTCTTGCCATTATTTTGGCGCCTTTTAATTTTAATTTTTAAACTTTTAATTTTGATGACATCCATCCTATAATTTTTTTCTTCCAGGTATCATGCTTTCAGTGTTATATTTAAAAAGTCGTTACCAAACCCAAACTTACCTAGATTTCTTCCGATGTTATCTTCTAAGAGTTCTTAGCGCTGCATTTTACATTTAGGTTAATGATCCATTTTCAGTTAATGTTTTGTGAAAAGTGTAAGATATGTGTCTAAAGTCTTTTTTTTTTTCTTGCCTGTGAATGTCCACAATGTCCCAGTGGTGTTCCAGCATCATTTGTTGAAGACTGCCCTTTCTCCATTAAATTGCCTTTGATTCTTTGTCAGAATCAGTTAACTATAATTGTGTGTGGGCTATTTCTGATTTCTCTCTTCTGTTTAATTAATCTTTCACCAATACCACACTGTCTTGATTACTGTAGCTTAATAGTAAATCTTGAAGTTGGGTAGTGTTAGTCCTCCAACTTTTTTGTTTTCTGAAACTTCACTATGTGGTGGCTATTCTGGGTCTTTTGCCTTTCCATGTAAAATTTAGAATGAGTTTGTCCTTATATACAAAATAAGTTGCTGGGATTTTGATTGAGATTGCATTGACTCTGCTGGTCAAGTTGGGAAGAACAGACATCTTGACAATATTAAGTCTTCCTATCCAGGTATATGGATTATTTCTTGATTCATTTAGATCTTCTTTGATTTCTTTCATCACAGTTTTGTAGTTTTCCTTGTATAGATTTTGAAATATTTTGTTAGATTTATACCTAAGTATTTAGTTTTTAAGGTGTGAATGTAAATGGCATTATGTTTTTTAAATTTCAGATTCCAATTGTTCCTTGCTGGTAAACAAGCAATTGATTTTTGTATTTCAACCTTTTGATTTACTGGGATTTTTTACATAGATAATCATGTCATCTGTGAACAAAGTTTCTTTTTTCCTTCTCAATCTGTATACATTTCATTTCCTTTTCTTATTGCATCAGCTAGGACTTTCAGTATGATAGGAAAGGTGAGGGGAGGGGATATCTTTTCCTTACTCATGATCTTAGTAGGAAAGCATCTAGTTTTTTACCATTAAGTATGATGTTAGTTTTATGTTTCTTACAGATGTTGTCAAGTAAAAGAAGTTCCCCTCTATTCCTAGATTAATGAAGTTTTTATCACAAATGGGTGTTGGATTTTGTCAAATGCTTTTTCTGCATCTACTAATATGATCATATTACTTTTTATCTTTAACCTGTTAATGTAATGCAAAATGGCCTTGCATATCTAGAATAAATTCAAGTTGGTCATGGTGTATAATTACTTTTATACCTTGTTGAATTTAGCTTGCTAATTTTTTGAGGATTTTTGCATCCATGTTCATGAGAAATACTGGTCTGTAGTTTTATTTTATTTTATTTTTTTGAGACAGAGTCTCACTCTGTTGCCCAGGCTAGAGTGAGTGCCATGGCGTCAGCCTAGCTCACAGCAACCTCAAACTCCTGGGCTCAAGCAATCCTACTGCCTCAGCCTCCCGTGTAGCTGGGACTACAGGCATGCGCCACCATGCCCAGCTAATTTTTTCTATATATTTTTAGTTGGCCAATTAATTTCTTTCTATTTTTTAGTAGAGACGGGGTCTGGCTCTTGCTCAGGCTGGTTTCAAACTCCTGACCTTGAGCGATCCACCTGCCTCGGCCTCCCAGAGTGCTAGGATTACAGGCGTGAGCCACCGCGCCCAGCCAGGTCTGTAGTTTTCCTTGCTTGTATTGCCTCTGTCTGGTTTTGGTATTAAGGTGATGCTGACCTCATAGAATGTGTTAGGAAGTATTTCTTTTGATTTTATTTTCTGGATGAGATTTTTAGATAATTAGTATAATTTCTTCCTTAAATGTTTGGTAGAATTCACCAATTAACCTGTCTGTGCCTGGTGCTTTCTGTTTAAAGGGTTATAATTATTGATTCAATTTCTGTAATAGAGATAGCTCTATTCAAATTATCTATTTTTCCTTGCATGATTTGTTTTTCTTTTTTTTCTTATTGAAGTATAATTTACATACCATGCCATTACTCCATTTTAAGTGTATAATTAAAAGATTATTAGTAAATTTACCAAGTTGAACAGCTATTCACATAAATCAGTTTTAGAAGATTTCTTTCCCCCTATTGAGACCCCTAATTCCCTTCCGAGGGGGGGCATCCTTGCATGATTTTTGGTAAATTGTGTCTTTCAAGGAGTTGGTCCATTTCATCTAGGTTATCAAATCGTGGCATAGAATTATTTGTGTTCTTGAAATTTGTTTACTATCCCTTTAGTGTCCATGGAGTAATGTCAGTAGTGATGTCAGTAGTGTCAGTAGTAATGGCTTCTGTTTCATTTCTGATATTAGTAATTTGTGTCTTCTGTCTTTTTTTCTTAGTTACCCTGGCCAGAACTTATCAATTTTATTGATCTTTTCAAAAAAGCATTTTGTTTTTTTGATTTTCTCTATTGATATTTTTGTTTTCAATTCCATTTGACTTCTGCTCTCATCTTGATTGTTTATTTTCTTCTGATTACTTTGAATTTAATTTGTTTTTCTTTTTCTAGTTTCTTAAGGTAGAACCTTAGATTATTTATTTCAGATCTTTCTTTTTTTATAATATATGCATTTAGTGCTATAAATTTTCCTCTAAGCAATGTTTTTGTTGCATCCCTCACATTTTTATAAGTTGTATTTTCATTTTCAGTTAGTTCAAAGTATTTTTTAATTTCTCTTGAGACACCTTATTTGACCTATTTGTTATTTAGAAGTGTGTTGTTCCAAGTTTCAGGATTTTTCAGCTATTTTTCTATTACTGATTTCTGGTTTAATTTCTTTGGAGTGTGAGAGCATAATTTGTATGGTATCTATTCTTTAAAATTTTTAAGGTGGGTTTTTGACCCAGGATGTGGTCTGTCTTGCTGAATATTCTGTGTGAGCTTGAGAAGAATGTGTATTCTGCTGTTTTTAGATGAAGTGTTCTATAAATGTCATTTAGATCCATTTGATTGATGGCACTGTTCAGTTCAGTTATGGCCTTACTGATTTTCTGCCTGCTGAATCTGATACAGGGGTGTTAAAATCTCCAATTATAATAGTGGATTTCTTTATTTTCTCTTACTGTTCTTTCAGTTTTTGCTTCACATATTTTGATTCTCTGTATATACACATTATATACAGGAATTATTAGAGAACTGGTCATTATCGTGTAATGCTCCTCTTTAACCCTGATAATTTTCCTTGCTCTGAATTTGGCTTTGTCTGAAATTAATATAGATGCTGAGCTTTCATTTGATTAGTGTTATTTTCAGATATCTTTTTCCTTCCCTTTTCTTTTAACATCTCTGGGTCTTTATATTTGAAGTGGGTTTCTTGTAGAAAACATAGGTTGGGTCATGTTTTTTTAATACACTTTAATAGTCTCTGCCTTTTATTTGGTATGTTTAGACCTTTGACATTTAAAGTTATTGGTATAGTTTAATTGGTATTTACTGTGTTATTATGTCTTTTTTTGCCTTTATTCTTTTTATATATCTTTCTTTTTTTGTCCTTTGCTCTTTTTATGCCTTCTCTGACTTTAATTAAACATTTTATATTATTCCATTTTCTCTCCTCTTTCAGCATATCAATTATACCTTTTTTACTTTTTATAATTGGTTGCCCTAGAGTTTTCAGTCAACATTTACAACTAATCTAAGTCCACTTTAAGTAACACTAACCCACTAAATGAAATCTTCCATAGTCTTTCATAAACTTAAGAGACAGTGTCATGCTAAAGGGAAAGGACCTTCCTCAAATACACAGCTTATCTCCTACTTTGAACATATTTGCCATATTTGACATCTGAAGGAAATAGAAGGATAAAGAATTAAACTCAAATCTTCCCAAAGAGCATAATTGAATTTCCCATAGTTTTTCGTTATTGAGGAGATAGAAACCTGCCAAGATCTCTTACAAAAACCCAAAAGACCACATCTGAGAAACAAGGAAAAACTAGAATTGGACACACCAAATGTGGATTACTAAAACTGTAATCTAGACTTAATCCGGCTCAATCTCTGATTGTATTGGCATGATCAGCACCTCACCCTGACTTACTAAAAGATGAAGGGTAAATCCTTTCTAGTAAAGCTTTTACAGTTCTTTTATATGTGTCTAAGATACAATGAAAAATAACTAGACATGTAAAGAGGCAAGTGAATGTGAATAATAATCAAAAGGAAAATGCAAATCATAGAAATAGACCCAATAATGATCCAGAAAGTTAGCATATATGACTTCAGAATAACTGTGATTAGTAAGTTTTTAAAAACGAAAATGATGAGCAAAAATGGCTGAGGATGTGGAGAATTCCAGCAGAGAATTTTGACCTGTAAATAAGCTAATGGGCATTCTAGAACTAAAATTATTATCTATGAAATTAGAAATATATTGGATGGGTTTAATGAAAAATGGGTTCCAGATAAAGACAGGATTACTGAATTGAAAGACAAGTTAACAGGCAATATCCAAACTGAAGCTCAGGAAGAAAAATAATGGGGAAAAAATAAATAACTGAGAATAATAGACATGTGAGACACAATACAAAGGTCTAACATACATGTATCAATAATTGGAGTCCCAAAAAGAGAGAAGACATCAAATGTGGCAGAAGCAATATTGGAAGAGAAAATAAATCAAAATTTCCAAAATTGATAAAAGAAATGAATCCACATATTTAAGAAGTGCTGAATTACAAATGATATAAATACAAAGAAAACCTCACACTTGGACACATCACAACCAAATTCCTAAAAAACAAAGACAAAGCTATAATCTGAAAAGCAGCTAAAGAAAAAAAAAACATTAAGGAAGCCAGAAATAATAGAATTGCTTCTTTTGTGTCCTGAAAGAAAGAAAGGGAAAAAAATACCTTGTCAACCTGAAATTATACACCAGTGCAAATATCATCAAAATAGAGTCAAAATAATGATATTTTCAGACAAACAAAAGCTGAAAGAATTAATTTGCCAACAAACTGAATTACAAAAATATTAAAGGGAGTTCTTTTAGTTGAAGGAAAATTATTTCAGAAGGGAACAAGGATTACAGGAATAAAGAGCACTGGAAGGGGTAAATGTCATGGATGCATATTGTTTTCTCTAGAGTAACTGCCAAAGGAATCATACAAAACTATGTTACTTAAAAGATAATAGATGAGAAAATATGAAATATTAACAATTACTCGATCAATCCAAAAGAAGAAATAATGAAATAAAGAACAAATGGGAAAACAGAAAACAAAAAGCAAGATGTTAGACTTAATGCTGGTATACCAGTAAGACTTAACCCTTATTTAACCAACTACAGTTGTCCCTTGGTATTTGTGGGGCATTGATTCCAGGACTCTTCACAGATGCCAAATTCCACGGATGCTCAAGTTCCATAGTTGGCCCTAAGGAACCTATGGATATGTACAGTTAGCCCTCCATATCCATGGGTTGCATGTCACCAAAATACTATATTTTTGATCCATAGTTGGTTGAATTTGAGGATGCAGAATCCATAGATATGGAAGGCCAAATGTGTATCAGTAAGTATATCAATAATTATATTAATTTTATATTAAAAATTTTAAGTCCAAAAAATAATTATTATATGAAATATAAACAGACTAAACAACCCAAATAAAAGCAGAGGTTGTCAGGCTGACAAAAAAGCCATCTATTATTTTTTAGGCACACTTTAAATACAATGGCATGGAAAAATGAAAAGTAACATGATGGAAATAGACATGTAAATTTTAGTTAAAAGAAAGCTGATGTAGTTATTTTAATATCAGACAAATTAGGCTTTAATGCAAAAAGTATTGTGAGAAATAAAGAGAGACATTTCATAATAATAAAAGAGTTCAACAAAAAATATAACAATTCTGTAATTATAAAGCAAAAATTGACATACTTACCAGAAGAAACATAGTAATCTTCATTCATACCTGGAAATTTTTGGCACATCTTTCTTGGTAATTGATAGAAACAAGCATGTAAAAACATTTAGTATAGATATAGCAGATTTTAACATCGTGACCTAATTAATAAATACAGAACATTATAGTCAACACTGCAAAATATCTAAAGTTCTGCAAATCTAATGTTGTATTTATGTTAAGTATACAGGAAATGTTTCCCAAACTATATTACATGCTTGGATTTAATGCAAGTCTCAATAAATTTCAATGGATTGAAACCATAGAGAATGTTCTTTAGTCCCAATGGAATTAAACTAGAAATCAATAAAAGAGAAATAGAAGACCATCAAACTTTTGTAAATTAAGCACATGAAATTAAATAATTTATAGGTTAAAAAGGAAAATTATATTTTATGCTAAGTCATAATGACATCAAAGCTTATGGGATATGGCTAAAGTAGAGCTCAGAGGGAAATTTATACATCTAAATGCAGACATTATAATACAAAAAGAGAAAGATTGAAAATCAGTTTCCTAAGTTTCTACCTCAAGAAAACTAGGAAAAGTTAAGCAAATTAAATTCAAAGAAAGTAAGAGGAAGGAAACAGTAAAAATAAAATCAGAAATCAATGAATAGGAAGTAGAAGTAGCAGAAAGAAAATAAACAAAGGCAGATAGCACAACAAAGTGACTATAGTCAACAATAACTTAGGATATACTTTTAAATAACTAAAAGAGTAGAATTGGAATGTTCTTAACACAAAGAAATGATAAATGCCTGAGGTGATGGATACTCCAATAACCCTGATTTGATTAATTCACATTGTATTGTATGTGATTAATTCACATTGTATGTATTAATTCAAAACATCACATGTATCCTGTAAAGATATACAACTATTAGGTACCCATAATAAGATTTTTTTAAAAAGCCTAAAAAAAAAAAGCCAATCAGTTCTTTGAATAGGCTAATAAAATTCATAAACCTCTAGCAAGACTATATATGTAATATCCAATAAGCCTATGCAAGTGTACTCAACATGGTTAGTCCTGAGGAAATATAAATTAAAACTACAGTAATCAGGCTGGGCACCATGGCTCATGCTTGTAATCCCAGCATTTTGTGAGGCTGAGGTGAAAAGGAAGACTGCTTGAGGCCAGCAGTTTGAGATCAGCCTGGGCAACATAGTGAGACCCTGTCTCTCCCAAAAATAAAAACATCAGCTGGGTGTGAGTCCTAGCTACTCAGAAGCCTGAGGCAGGAGGATCACTTGAACTCAGGGGTTCAATCAAGGCTGCATTGAGCTATAATTGTGCCACTGTGCTTTAGCCTAGGCAACAGAGAGAGACCTCACTTCTAAAAAACAAAACAAAACAAAACAAAAAAATAAAACAACTACAGTGACCTACCATTATCACCTCACCAGAATGGCTAAAATGAAAAGGTCTTGACAACACTAAGTGTTGATAAGGATGTGGAGCAACGAGAACTCTCATATATTGCTGGTGGGTAGTAAATTCTTACAAAAATTTTGGGAAAAAACTCTTTGGCAGTGACTAGTACATCTAATTACAAATGCTTCTTGTCTTATGATAGGGTTATGTCCAGATAAACCCATCATATGTTCAAAATGTTGTAAGTTGAAAATGCATTTAATATACTTAACCTACTGAACATTATAGCTTAGTTTACACTGTGGAATATTGGTTGTTTACCCTTGTGATCACATGGCTTATTGGAAGCAGCCACTTGCTGCTGCTGTCCAGCATTGCAACAGAGTATTGTATAGCATATCACTTACCTAGGAAAAGATCAAAATTCAAAATCTAAGGTATGATTTCTACTGAATATGTATGGCTTTCACACCATTATGAAGTCAAAAAATCGTAAGTCATACCATCATAAGTTGGAGACATCTGTATAAATATACCTTATGACCACTCATATTCCATTTCTGGGTATGTAACAAAGGGAAATGAATGATATAGCCTGCCAGAAGAAGCAGTTTTATTTATAATAGCCCAAAACTAGAAACATATCAAAATTCCAATAATAATAGAGTTGATAAATAAATTGTGGTACCTTGTATGATGGAATACTGCAGGGTGTCCCAAAAGTCACCATACATAGGGAAAATGGGAAATTGTAGCTAAATGTACCTTATTTACAAAATATTGTTACAACATTTTTCGTTCGTATGGAGACTTTTGGAAATCCTGTAGATAGCAGTGAAAAATAACTTGCTACTATCTGCAACTACATGTATGAATCTTATAGATTCATCATGGATTCATATTGAGCAAAAGAAGCCAAGCACAAAAGAGTATACAGTACATCTGTAAAAATTCATTGAGCTGTGCACTTAAAATTTGCCCACTTCAGTGAAGAAAAATATATATGCATGTATATATGTATAGTGTTATGGTTCAAATATGAAAAATATGTTTTATAACAGGATATCACACTTCATACTTGAATTCATAAATTTTTAGTCAACAGAAAATTATTCTGTGAAACTAATGTCATCTTTCAGGCTTTATAGATTGAACAGTTTAGGATAGTATCTATTTTTTCATCTAACCTAATAGTATCAGGAGAGAAAATTGCATTGTTTTCTGATAAAGGCCAAGAATCTTTTCTCTACTTTTCATTTTGGTGCAAGGCACTAAAATTTAGAAGACCGGTTATATACAATTCTTACAGAATTTTAAACATGGATTTTTGATTTAACAAAAACTAATTAGGGAAGGTCATCTGGTGTTGAACTTAGGTTGATCAGTCACAATTTTTTTCTCTGAATTTACCTATAAGATGATACTTTATATATAAATCATATCTTTGACGACTTATTTAAAACTTCTGTTTTATGAATAATCACTTGGCATTTATATTTCTATATTTCATAGAAAAAACACAACTTGGTATCACTTTTTCAGTTGTCACATAAGCTGTTTTATTTATTAAAAACCCTAAGAAATTAAGTCCTTAGATCTTAAAATATTTTCTAATTTAAAATTAATTATTTGAGGTCTGTTCACCTGACCTATTTCCTAAATACTCAACATTTCAGCAACTATTTTTAAATAATAGAGTGAGATGTAGTGAATTGATACATACAGAATGTTGAAGAGTAATACATTCTCTTATAGGCAGAGCTTCTAGACGCTGCTGCTGGCGTTCATGTGCGATTCAGATTAGGTGGAGTAAGTATAGATGAATTGTTATTTAGTAGTTTAAAGCACATTTATATGAAATTTAAAAGATGTAATTTTTAAAATCATAAACTGATTTTGTAATTATATTACAGTGGTCCTTTGAACTTTTACATCTACAGGTTGAATTTCCCCCTCATATATACTATAAAATTTTTACTGAAAGACATATTGAAGATCTGTGTGCTAACAGCCCTAGAGATTACACAAAACTTCCAGCAAAACATACATCTCATAATAAAAGTGATCATCTTCAGGAAGAGGATCATAGTGGCTGGTATCGTCGGATAGAAAACAATGGCTGGAGGCCTGTTTCTGATAGAGTAAGAAAAGAGAAATATTAATAATTTTTTATCTCATATATTTAGAAATTCATTTTATCTTTTAAAAAATTAATTATAAAATTATTTTTTAAAACAATAAATCCTAGTAATTTAATTTATAAAATTTTTTTTTCCTTTTTTATTGGGGGAAAAACTACAAAGCATTTACAGTATAATGTTTACAGTCACAATTTATAGTGAACTGATTTCCCAAAATATATTACCACTCAAGTTGACTTATCTTGTTATATTTAAAAATCTACTC
>CAUYRT010026107.1:0-13163 GCA_963574885.1 Lepilemur ruficaudatus | reverse complement strand
TGCTGTGATACAAGTTACTTAACCACTCTGAAACTTGGTTATAGTGTTGTGATGACTAAATGAAATCATGTACTTAAAACAGCTAGCGCAGCATCTAGCACAAAATATTGATTCCTGCCTACTTCCCCATATCTCTTATATCATCAATTCACGTGACACCAAAAACACAATAAACACTCAGCTTCTGGAATGAAAAAGCTTCATGCAAAGCTATCTATTTTTCATCCATCTATTCCTTAGTATTCATTTAAAAATCTAGGGAATAGCATGTACTTATGAAATATTTCTCATAGGTAATACTAAAGTTTCTCATTGTATAAAGAAACTTGTTTTTGGTTACAAGTCACAGAAAACCTGACTCTTACATATTTAAACAATGAATGGGATGTATTGGGTTACATAGCTGGAAATCCAGAAATAAGACAGGCTTCAGGGTTAGTTTAATTGAGAGTCTTTGTTAGGCAAACAAATGTCTGGTTTCTTTTTTTCTCCTGTCAGATTCATATTCTGTACATTGGCTCTCACAGGGTTCTGCGTCCACATCTGAAACATTAACAACAATCAGGGAATGAGATTGGGCTGGTCAGCTTAGGCCTGATTCACACGCTCCACTTCCAGATCCAGGAGTGGAGACATATTCTTTCAAAGTATATAGGCTCTGTGGAAGGTTGTGGATAACAGTAAACGACAACAAAATCTGAATGGTTAGCAAGAGAGGTGGGCGTGGATGCTGGGGATACAACCTTTATCTTCATTACACCCTCCATGATGAGGACACATATGTACAAAACCATATGGGTAAGACGGCCCCCTTCTTTCCACACACTTCCATACAAAACAAATTTTTCCTCACATGCAGTAAATCAATATTTGAGAAAGAAGGCTTTACAATTGAATAGCTGCTCTAGGCTAAATGAGTTCTCAGTCCCCACACTAATGAAGGTTACATGTCAGCCGAACTAGTTTAATCCATTAAGTGCACACCTGTTTGTGTGAGCCATCTTGTACAACATGGTTTTGAAATTACTTCGGTTTTAATGCTCTAGAAACATCACTTCTTATTTAAAGGGATGTTTAAGACACTCTCTTAAATTGCTGGTAGAAATGTAAATGTAAATCTTTTTGGAGGGAAATTTGGCAATATTTAACAAAATGACACATTTATCAACTTTTGGATTCCACAATCCTACTTCCAGGAATTTACCTTGAAGTCTCACTTTCAACATGGCAAAAGCATATATGCAAAAAGGCATACTGCAGCATTGTTTGTAATTGCAAAATCGTGGAAATGGCCTAGATACTCATACCTAGGAGAGTGGTTGGAAAAAATATGCTACTGCCACAAAATGGAGCACTATATGTAGCTATAACAAAGAACGAGGAAGCTCTCTTATGCATTTATGTGACATGATTTCCAGGATAGTGTTAAGTGAAAGTAGCTTATGAAGTAGCTTATATACTTGGGGAAAAAGGGAAGCCATTCAGTAACACAGAAATTGTGAAAGCATGCATTGTCAAAGTTGTAGGATGCTTAGACCCTGATAACGTTTCAAAGTACAAATGACTGCCTCTTTCAAGGAGAACCATAACTGACTGGCAGCATGAATTATCCTTCAACTCAACAAAACAACTTCATAAAATACTTCAAGAGGAAAATATACATTATTCAATCGCTTTGGATGAATCAACTGATACTACTGACTTGGCACAGGTTTTATACTTCATTCGGGTCATAACAGAAGATTTTCTTTGCTATGAAGAGTTACTTGCCTTGGGCACTCTTGTGAACAGAACATGGGTTATAGATATCTTCCACAACTTTCAAGATAAATGTCATTAAGTTGGTCTGAATTTGGTAAATTTAGTGAGTGTATGTACAGATGGTGCACCTTCCATGACAGGAAAACATGAAGGGCTTATTGCACAGATAAAAGAAAATATTAACAGATCCAGATGCTCTCATTTCTTTTCACTGTATCTTGCACCAGCAAAATCTTTGTGTTAAAGCGACACTTTGCAACTATTTTAAGCGACACTTTGCAACAAGTTGTAAGTAATGTTAACTATATTCATGCAAATGCAACACAACATCATAGGTTTGTAACATGCCAAAGTTGAACCATGAGGTAGTCAGTGTGGACTTGCTGTATCATTCTAGAGTGCGTTAGCTATTGCAGGGACAGATGTTAGCCAAAATTTTATCTCTGCAAGAACAGATAGTTAAATTCTACAAAGAACAGAATCAGTAATGAGAATTATTGAAAGAAGATTTCTATAGGACTGAAGCATTTCTGTGTGATCTCATGTCAAACCAAAATGACTCAAATATTTCTTTGCAAGGTAAAACTAAGTCTATTTTTTGGCATGTGGCCAAAAAATCCAAGCATTTTGGGAAAAAAGCTATCTTTTTTCAAAACACTTCTCCTTCAATAGGAAATTTTGGATGAACATTTTCCCCAGTTAGCAGAGGTCATTGATGAGCAGGATGATATATGCAAATCATTTGAAGTAGCAGTCCCCGACCTTTTTGGTACCAGGGACCAGTTTCATGGAAGACAATTTTTCCTCCAAGGGGAGGAGTTTCCTAAGTTTCTTTTCTTTTCTTTTCTTTTTTTAATAGACATCAGTCAAGAACCTAACTTTCATGGAAGACAATTTTTCCATGGACATGGGGCAGGGGGTGGGGGTGGGGCAGCAGAGCTCTGTGGCCTGGTACTGGTCTGTGGCCCCAGGGGTTGGGGAGTGCAGATTTGAAGAATATGCGGTTGTTATAGACCTATTAACTGTAGAATGCAGTGAAAGGTTCACTGAGTTTGAAAATCATGACGCCACACTCAAATTAGCATTTTAGCCTCATCTAGTTGATATCACCAAGACACCTAAAGAACTACAGATGGAATTGACTGAGCTCTGAGTAGATGACATTTCAAAGTCATTGTTTGATGCTAAGGAAGATCCAATAGAAATATGGAAAAATGCAGTAGAATACCCACGCCTTCGGCAACATGCCCGAAAAATGCTTTCTTGCTTTTCAACCACTTATTGCTGCGAATCTACATGCTCCTGCCTAACCCAAATCAGGACACCCTTAAGGTCACAAGTGACTGATACCCATCTAGAGGATCAACTGAGACTGCCGACCTCCATGCCGCAACCAAATATTCACATGCTTTCCAACAAAAAGCTGACAGAACAAAGTCATTAAAAGGTTAGTTAACTCTACAATTAACAAGTAGTTTTCATTTTTTGAAATTATCAAGTATATAGTAGTTAATTTTCACAAAACAATATACATTTTTGTGTATATCTAATTGAAGTTTCTTGAATGTGGCCTTATTTGATTACAGTTAAATTAATGTGGCTTCCAACATGAAAAGGTTCCCCACCCCTGTTCCGGACCTATACCTAGTATTCTCCATGTATGATTTCCAACCCTTCCCTGCAAGATATTTATTATTCTACCCAAATTTTGTAGTGAAACATTGAGGCTCAGAGTTTAGTCCTTACTCAGTTTTCCTGCTAGTACAAGCCCTACCTGACTGTAAAGCCTGGGGTCTTCCTAACATGTTAAGTTGCTTCCAGATGATTCCAAGGATCTAAAGCCTTTTACAACACTGGATTCTGTGACTCTTTAATATTAAGAGACAAGAAGGTAGGAGAAATTGACATGTCCATTAAGATGTTAATAATTAATAACCTAAATTTCCATTCCCTTTTCCTATGGGAATTAAATAACAGCTAAATGAATATCAACTAAATGAGTATTCCAAGTCCTAAAGTCATTCTCATCTCAACTTCTTCTTTTTTTTGTTTTTGTTTTTGGGACAGCGTCTCACTCTGTCACCCAGGCTGGAGTGCAGTGTCAGGACAACAGCTCACTGCAGCTTCAAACTCTGGGGCTCAAGCAATCCTCTCGCCTCAGCCTCCCAGGTGGCTGGGACTACAGGCATAGCACCGCCATGCCAACTACTAATTTTTTGTAGAGATGGGGGTCTCACTATGTTGCTCAGGTGGGTCTTTAACTCCTGGCCTCAAGTGATCCTCCACTTCAGTCTCCCAAAGTGCTGGGATTACAGGCATGCTCCACCAAGCCCAGCCCTTCTTCTTTTCTATGTTTTATGTAACTCAGGGTTAGTTAATTGTAGTTTTCAGTTTGTGACCAGCTATCTGCTTCTGCAAGGCCCTGCTCTTATTTATCTATTCATTTTTTGTGTGTGACTTAAAAAAAAATTTGTTTTTAACTTCAAAATATTAAGGGGTTACAAGTGTTTTTGTTTCATGGGTGAACTGTATAATGCTGAAGTCATGGGTTTTAGCATGCCCATGAAAAGAATAGTGTTCAACAGGGGTAAGTTTTTATCCCTACCCCTTCTCCCTTATTGGTTTTCAATGTCCTTTAAGCCTCTTGTGTACCCATGAGTGTATCCATCTGTTAGTGAGAATGTGGTGTTTGTTTTTCTATTCCTGAAATACTTTACTTAGGATAGTGGTCTCCAGTTCCATATATGTTGCTGCAAATGACATTATTTCATTTCTTTTTGTGGCTGAGTAGTATTTCATTGTATATATACACATTTTCTTTATCCACTCATCAGTTGAGGGGCACTTAAATTGATTCCATATCTTTGCAATTGTGAATTGTGCTGCTATAAACATTCGGGTGCAAGTGTCTTTCTGTTGTTGTTGAGACAGAGTCTTGCTCTGTCACCCAGAGTAGAGTGACACCCTGGGTTGCATTGGCATCGTCATAGCTCACTGCAACCTCCAACTGCTGGGCTCAGCTGATCTTCCTGCCTCAGCTTCCCCAGTAGCTGGGACTACAGGCATTCCCACATCTGGTTAATTTTTTCTGTATTTAGTACAGACAGGGTCTCACCCTTGCTCAGGCTGGTCTCGAACATCTGAGCTCAAGCAGCCCACCTGCCTCAGCCTCCCAGAGTGCTAGGATTACAGGCGTGAGCCACCGCGCCCAGCCACTCCAATGTATTTTCAGCATTCACCTACATTTGTAAGTTCTTTGCTAAATAAGTAGTTTTGTTTTGAATGTGTAGTTTGTAATTTTCATAAAGAATCGCGATCATTGTGTGTGCCAGCTGGTACCTTATACTCTCAAATTCATTTCTTATTCTTTCCCTGCTCTGCTTTGTGACACAGGGCAGGGCAGAGTTTAGTGAGTGGGGGGTGGGGGGCTGGAGCTGACCTTGGCAAACTGCATTCCTAGGTTCCCAGGTCCTTCTGGCTGAGTTTAGCAGCGGGAGGCACCAGTGGGAGCCCAGAGGGAGGAGGGAGGGAGAAGCTGCCTCCCTTCCTTTATTCAGCCTGTCCTGCTGTCTCTCCCATAGCTCCAGTTCCCACTGGACCACTGTGCCATGGTCCTGGCTCTCCCAAGTGACCTCAGGTCACATCCCTTTCTTCCCTTGTCCCTCCAACCTCTGGGTGGTGATGACTTCCTGCTATTGCAAACGTCTAGGCTGCTCACCTGTCTCCCGTTTGGTTTCTCAAATTCTTCATCATTTGTGTAACCTCTATTTCCCCTGAGTTCTCTGAATTAAATTTCCTCTATTTTAAGAATACTGAAAATTTAAGAATACTTAAAAGTTTCTGTTTTCCTGGTTAATCTTCAGCTGAAGCATTGTTTCCTCTTTCTTTAGGGAACATCATATTTTAATGTCTATCTCTGTTTCTGTTTGTACATGTAATTCTAACTGCTGCATAGTAATCATATTGCGGTAACCTCCGCATTTTCTTAACTGTGTCCTCTAAAATAAAAGTGTTTGCAACTCCTGTTACCACACTCAACACTTTGATGAACATGTCCTCACGGATCTTTTGTATGGATTTTTCTGGAATGGGGTGGCTGGATCACAAAGTAAACTACATGTGTAACGTGACTAAGTCCTGCCGGGTTGCTGTATAGGTTAGTGGACAAAATCCCCTCACTCTCCATACTCCTATCTATTGGTATCATCCTATTGTATGACTTCATTTACATGAAATGTAGGATCGATTAATACAGAGACAGAAAGGAGATTAGCAGTTTTCTAGGGATGGAGGAGATGGGAGAGTTGACGGTGGTAGCTAATGGGTAAAGGGTTTCTTTTCAGGGTGATAAAAATGTTTTAAAATCTGCAGCAGTGATCGATTTGCAACTCTGTGAACATACTAAAAGCCACTTAATTGCACAACTTAAATGGATGAAGTAAATGGTACTTCAGTGGATTATATCTCAGTAAAGCTGTTTTTAAAAAACTATGAGATTTTGGGTTAGAAAAACGGGAGTTGGGAATTTTTTACTATTTTTATACACACCTGAGTTCATATCAGAAGAAATTTTTACTTCTTAGAGACTGCTTTTTAACGCATTTGTGTATCTCTTTTGGATGTTCTATGTTATATGACTTCCTATTCCCTTTTCCTTTTTATTATATTTTAGACATATAAAAACAAGAGTCATTATAATAAAAGCCTATTATATAGGTGGGGAAGGAATTAAGAGAATTCTCTCACCTTTGTGAGGTAACAATTTCAAAGGAAAAACTAATAAAACCGTACAGAGAGTTTATACAAACTATAAATTTGAATAATCATTTTAGTGTAGCAGTTCTCAACTTTTTGGGTCAGGAACCCTATACCCAAAAAATTATTAAGGACCCAAAGTGTTTTTGTTTATGTGGGGTATATCAATTGATATTTACTATATTAAAATGAAACTGAGAAATCAAATTATTTGTTTATTCAGCTTATTACGTGTCAACATAACAACACATTTTATTAAAAACACTCTTTTGTTAAGTAGGATATTATAAGAGTAGAATTGTTTTACATTTTTTGCAAATCTCTTTAATGGTTGAATTAATTGAATAGTTGGCTGGAATTTCATATCTGCTGAGTCAATCTGTTGTGATATCAACACAATGCAAATGCCAACACACATAAAAAAGAAAATGACATCTTAGTGTGTTTACGAACAAAGTTTTGATCTTGTGAACCCCCCTGAAAGGTCATGGGGGCCCCCAGATGTCTTTAGATAATAGTTTGAGAATCACCAGCTCAGTGTCCACTAAAACTACATTGTTCCTGATAACAGTTCCTTTGACTAAGTTTCACATTTCACTTTGACAGAATCATTGTTTAATAATCACATTTGGAAATCTATGCACAGATGTCTAGGTATGTGTACAAAGATTCATAAAGCTTATACGTCAAAACTAAACATTTACTTTTGCTCTATGAAAACACCACAACCATTTTAGTAACATAGTTGGAATGGCTAGCAGAGAAAGAAAGTCCCTCACAATGACCTGATGGTTTTACAATTGATGACTCCAAGTGCGGAGCATGTGGCACCTCTACTCAAATTTAGATACATCTAGGGAAGGGAGAGGAGGGGATGGGAGAAAACCTACCTAACGGGTACAATGAACACTATCTAGGTAACGGGCACACTTATAACCCTGACTCAAGCATAACAAGTACCCCTGTACATGTGCCTCTGTAATATTTTGAAATTTAAAAAAAAATTAGGTACACTTGTTAGTAATCACAATTGCTGAGAAGCCCAGAAGGAAAACAGAGCGTGTTACCAACGGTTCTGAAGACTTGTGTGAGCAACTCAAAAAGTGCGTCAGGATGGGAGGCAGATCTCAGCCCAGGCCAGCGCAGATGTCAGCTCTACGGAAGCAGGAACTGCAGCAACGTCCGTTCACAGTAATTCTGGGGACGATACAACCGGGTCTAAAAGAATCCATATTCCTTCAACAGGTGATACGGCCAAGTACAGGACTTGGGTACCAAACAAAGTGAATTTTGAATTCGTGGATATGGAAAATTGTCTTATAAAAGCTATCGAGAATCAGGGATATAACATTCCTGATATGAATAAGGAGATAAGGGGGTATGCCTTGTTCTAAAGAGCCACATATATTAATATTAAAAGAGAGAGGTGAGCTGGTATTCCCTGATAAGAACGTATGTGCCTATTATGGGAATACACACCCTAGAGGAGAAGATGATGGGAGGCAGGCGTTTGCTGGGAAAGCAGACGCAGGGAAGGAAGGTTACTGTAGGGAGAGTAGACCACAGACTGCCAGACCACAGGGAGAAAATGAGTCGTGTTTTCCCAAAACGAGATGCAAAGCCAGCAGGGAAAACATAAAGAGGACCGAACTGTCTGTCTGTTGACGGAGACCTCATTCGGTTGAAATCAGAGCACCAGATACAACCTTTACTTGCTCTGTTCGGAATTAACAAAACTGCTCAAAAGGATGTTAAATGAGAGGAATTGCTATATAAAAATTCTGGGCGGAAAAGTGGCAGTGGAAAATAACCACGTAATCTTAGAGGAAACATGGGGCCCAGTCAGATATGTTCTAGCCCTAAGAATAGCAGAATTTCGGGGAAGGAAAAAAAATAGCTAAAACCATGCGGGTAGATAATTTAAAAGAGCATAGGGCCAAAGGAAGATAAGTCTCTAAGAATGAGTAGGTCCCTTTCATTTCATTTCACTTTCATTAAACCAAGCATTTAATATTATAGTTTGCCAACAGGATGGAGAAATAAGAGCTGACTGACAGGCCGGGCACGGTGGCTCACGCCTGTAATCCTAGCACTCTGGGAGGCCGAGGCAGGAGGATTGGTTGAGCTCAGGAGTTCGAGACCAGCCTGAGCAAGAGCGAGACCCCGTCTCTACCATGAATAGAAAGAAATTAGCCAAACAACTAAAAAGAGAAAAAGTTAGCCAGGCATGGTGTCACATGCCTGTAGTCCCAGCTACTTGGAAGGCTGAGGCAGGAGGATCGCTTGAGCCCAGGAGTTTGAGGTTGCTGTGAGCTAGGCAGACGCCACGGCACTCTAGCCCGGGCGACAGAGTGAGACTCTGTCTCTAAAATTAAAAAAAAAAGTATGTGTACAAAAAAAGAAGTTGAAGCATAAAAAGATGCTATTTAAAGTGGCAATTCAGTGTATTTTATCATCTTTTGTATTAAAACAAAAATGAGAGGTAAAGTGTGACAAATATCACAATGTGTTTACCAGTTAGTTGTATTAGAGAATCCCAATGACTCTCATGTTAAAAGACTATAGCATTCCATATAAATTATAAATTTCTCATAATTTATACATTTATTTTTAACTACTGGTGGTAAAAAATTATTTGCCTGGTTAGATAAAGTATAACTGAATTGGTGAGCTCATTTTTACTCATTTTACTCACTTCAGACTTGAAAGTTTTTTATTTCTGCTAGTCTCTCAAGACCTCCTGTCAAGCTGAAATATACAACTTTTTTTTTCATTTTTGATCTTAGCATTTGTGAGGGATAAATAATTGATTAGCATAGGAATTATGGGACTATATTTAGCTTATGCACAGCACTAAACTAGTTTTAAATGTCCTTAGGCATCAACCCAAAACGTACATCCGAAGGATGTCAATTGGAGATCGGGAAGTGAAGTGACGGTACAGATTGGAATTATGAAATGTGAAACGCAACCAGAGGAGAAGCAGTTGTCAGTTTCACTGTTACTTAAACAGTCGGGCTACCTTGCTGTATTTTTAAAAATTCCTTAAATGTCTGTCTGGCAAGACTGTAACCTCTTTGAGGGCAGAATCTTCCCTTTGAATTTCGACAAAATCTGGTTGAGAGTAGAAGCTTCAAAGTGAATTGAAGAAAAAGTATAATTTTTAAAATTTTTATTTTAATATGATAAGAAAGAATATTTAACGTGAGATCCACGTTAAATATCCACGCTTAATAATTTGTAAGCGTACAAAACAGTGGTGTCAACTGTAGGACTAGGTGGTACAGCAGATCCCTAGAACTTGTGCATCCTGGGTAATTAAAACTTGATGCCTGTTAATTAGTAACACGCCATTCCCACACCCCGGCCCTCGGCAACCACCATTCTACTCTCTGATTCTTTGAGTTTGACTATTTTAAATGTATCATATACGTGGAATCACGAAGTATTTGTCCTTCTGTGATGGCTTACTTTATTTAGCATAATGTTCTCAACTTTCATCCATTTGGTTGCATATTACAGGATCTCCTTCTTCTTTAAGCTTGAATAATATTCCATTTTTATGCATATATCACACTCTCTTCATCCAGCAGTGAATATTTAGGTTCTTTCCACATCTTGGCTACTGTGAATAATGCTACAATGAACGTTGGAGTGCTAATATCTCTTCGAGACTCTGATTTCAATTCTTTTGAATAAATTCGCAGAAATGGGATTGCTGGATCATGTGATAATCCTATTTTTAATTTTTTTGAGGAATCTATGTGCTGTTTTCCATAGAGAATGTACCATTTTGAATTCCCATCAACAGTGTTCAAGGGCTCCAATTTTCTCCGCATCCTCGCCAACACTTGCCTTTATTTTTTTGATAATAGCCATCCTAACAGATGTGAGCTGGTATCATCTCCCTGATGATTAGTGATGTTGAGCACCTTTCATCTGCTTCTCAGCCATTCGTATGTCTTCTCTGAAGAAATGTCTCCTCAAGTCCATTTGTTAAAAGCTTCAGCTTCATAACATTGTTCGTAGCAACCATTTCATAAATATATGATACCAAAAGCACAAGCAGCGAAGGCAAAAATAGACAAGTGGGACCGCATCAAACTTAAAAGCTTCTGCACAGCAAAAGAAACAATGAACAGAGTGAAAAGGCAACCTACAAAAATGTGGGAAAATATTTGCAAACCGTAGATCACAGAAGGGGTTAATTTCTAAAATATGTAAAGAACTCCTACAACTCAATAGCAAAACAAAACAGATACCCTAATTTTTAAGAAGTATAATTTTTAAAACTTGAATTTGTATATACTTATGAAAGAGTAAGTCTGGAAATTCTTCATTTAGAGCGTTTTTATTTTTTATTCAATGCCTAAGGTCCCAGGCCCGCCTCGGGGTGTAAGAGAAGCAACGCTGTCAATGCCTTAAACGGAATGACCCTCAGCTCCCACGTGCTGGCGAAATCACTCAGCTTCTTTCCTGTCCCCACGCTCACGCCCCAGGCATTTCCAGGATCCATCAGGGCATGTCACCTACCTCCTCCGAAATGGGCCCCCTTGGGTTGTTCTGCCCAGCTTCCCTTTCGAGGGGCTTTGCCCTGGCCTCTGCCACTGGTGCTCTTGTTGGGCACACAGTTGTCCTCTGTGGGTGGCCACCCTGAGTCCTCGGGCCGAAGGTGCAGACCACGGAGGACAAACCTCTCCCCAATTCTATTTCGCAGCCTCGCAGCTCCCAGCCAGAGTTTGACAAACCCTTCTGGGAACACACCTCTTCCACCGTGGGGCCCAACCCTGAGACAACAGTGGCTGGGAGACCTGCGCCTGACCACGCTGCCTCTCTGCCCCCTTCTCACCCACTCCCCCCAGGCCTCCCAGCACCCCACACGACCCCCCATGCGCTGCACACATCAAAGCCTCTCTTCCTACCAACTCACACAAATTGGGTGCCGGGAGAAATCCCCATACGCTGAATTCTAGTTTGAATTTAGTTAAGACTTGTGTACTAAAAAGAAGAAAAGGTTTCCAGGAACTTAACCAAATAGTAGGCTTCCTTGTCTATCACTCTAAGAATAGCTTTGCGGGGAGGGAATGTGCTACACGGGAGACCTGCCCTCAGCAATCACTGCCTTTACGTTGCCCCGCCATGGCAAGACTTCACTCAAGGCACGGGGGGCATGTGAAGAGGACTGTAACGTTGTTACTCTCCTAGAGTATCTTAGAGGATGGATGGGGGGACACAAGGGGGAAAAGTAATTGTGATATACCGATATAGCAGGTGCCAAGCATTGTGGATGTCTTCTGCTTTGAGAAGTCTGGAGGAAAGCCCTCCCAGCTCCACCCGGAGCGTCCGGAGCTTATGTCTGCCCCAGCACTTTGCTCACCTGGTGTGAGTGCCCAGGTCTTGAGCCATACTCCCATCTCTGAAACTGCTCCCCCAAGGGACAGGGTTGATTTCCTAGCAATCATGTTTGCACTACTGAGCTCACCTTCTGCCCCAGATGAATCAGACCAGAGGTGCATGTTTGATCTAAGCAGGAATTTTAGAACTAGCATCTGTGAAGACTGGCACCCCGTCCCCTGTGTACGGCTGGACCATACACCAGAGATGCAGGGGCTGGGGAGCGGCCGCGATTGGCGAGAGAGAAAGCCGGTCTTCAGAAAGATGGAAGAACGAATCAGGAACGTAGGGAGAAAAAGGGAGAGACTCATTTGTGCGTTCCTAATAATTTTCTTGATTCTGTTTTGATCCTTTCCTGTGGCTTAAAATGTATTGTTGTCCTTGAGTCCTTGATACATGCCTTCGTAAAAGTCCTATTTTTTTGGGCCTTAATTTACATAAATCTGGTTTTGGCACTTGGATCAAATAGCCGATATTTATCGAGTAGTTACCTAATTTGCCAAGCACTGTGTTGTACTAAAGGATTTCCACGTATTCACTTAATCTTCACAAAACACTAGGAGGCTCTCTTTAACACAGAGAGGTTATAGAATCCGATTTCAGAGGTCACGCTCCTCACGATTCTGCCTCCCAAAGACTATTAAATGTTAGACACTGTGCTGCAATCAGTGATTTCTCTGGGCTGTCTTGCCCATGACCTGTAAGCATCTTAAGGTCAGGGACCACGATTTATTCGTCTTTGCACTCACAGCACGAACTTAAACGAACGGACGAGAGAAGTGACTCTGGCCTTTCCACGCTGCAGTACGATTGTTTCTGTTTTCTCTCCTAATACATCGGTAATTCTCAAGTCCTTCGGGGGGCGAGGCGAGATGTCATATCATTTGAACGATGCTTTCCAAAGTACACATGCCTTCAAATTCAATCCGTGCCTTCTGAGGAGCTCCCTAAGGAAAGCACTGTTAGCGATGCAAGGGTGTCCTGTGACTCAGGTGTGGTCAGGCTGCTGAACAAAAGGCTCAGCTCCGTCATTGAGCTTCTCTCTATCTCTCTTTTTTTTTTTTTTTGAGACAGAGTCTCACTGTGTTGCCTGGGTTAGAGTGCAAGCTGGCGTCAGCCTAGCTCACAGCAACCTCAAACTCCTGGGCTCAAGCGATCCTCCTGCCTCAGCCTCCCGAGTAGCTGGGACTACAGGCATGCGCCACCATGCCCGGCTAATATTTTCTATATATTTTTAGTTGACCAATTAATTT
>CAUYRT010026105.1:0-23152 GCA_963574885.1 Lepilemur ruficaudatus | reverse complement strand
CTGTGCCTTGTCTCCATCCTTCCACACACTTGCATCCTGAGACCTCACTCACGTTTTTGTTTCTCTCCTGGCTGGGCTCTCCTGGGGCAAGCTCTCCAATGAGCAGTGGCTTAAGGTACAACTGCACAACGTCAAGCTCTGAGTGTACGGCCCTGAAGACATCCTGTGAATCAGAGAGACCCATTAGAGATTTAGAAGGGACATGCTTATCTGGAGATTGGTCCCCTTGCTTATCTCATTCTGTGCCCACCCTGGCAACCAGCACAGAGTCTATTACAGACAATTCACGTCTAACTGCAGGTTGATGCAAGTTGACTGATCAAAATTACCCTTGAGAGCCCCCTTATGAAAGTCTCATGCTGGATACCCACCTACTGTATACAATGCCTTTCTAGGCACAATGACACAGCCAGGTTATCCTGGAGCATTCACAAGATCACTGTTTATTTTGTGGAGATGCAGAAGAAATAGTTCCTTGAGTTTATAGGCCCTGATGAGTCTTTAAGTCCAGAATCAGTCTTGGTGTGGAAGTTGCTCACACAATCTGAGGCATGTCCCCATTAGTATCTTCCATTAAGGGATACCTCTGGGTTCTTGGCCAAGGCCCAGGAGAACGTTATTTATTTTCTAGTTATTTCTAGAGAAGGGCAGGTTAAAGCTGATGATGGCTTAAGGCAAAGGCAGTATGAGAGATCGTGGGAGCACAGCCCTTGAGCCCTGGGTTGTCTAAAGTAGTACACTCTGGGCTAAGTTTGTCACTCTTCCATAGTGTGTAAAAAACTCTGTGCTTGTCTGTACTGAGACTAGGCAACAGCCCGGCACAGAATAGAAATGATCAACTGTACTTTTTTCACCTCAGTTGCACATTAAGTAGCAATTCTTTGCGGCTATAAGAAACAACAGTGGTTTCTATATCCTGCTGATGTTTGCAAGTTAGAGTTTCTTTACTTCGATGGATTGAACCAGTTTTTGAATGGAAGAGAGATTCTTCAAAAGGGAGATCTGGGCTTTCTGGTACTATGCTTTGTGGATGACTAACAATGATAAAATATCAACAAGGCTGTACATTGAAGACATGGGAGCCATATAAAGTACTCAAGGTTGGTGCTTTTGCATAATACTGTTTAAGAAAAGTGGAGCCCATAGCTGAATTCCTACATCTAAATTTTGACTTTGCTACACACTAGCTGTATAATTGTGGACAAGTCTCTTAAGTTGTCCATGGTAATTCTACATTCTCTTCCCTAAATGCGGCTGATGGTAATAGTCACTCAATTCATAAAGTTATTACAATGATTAAATAAACTAATGAGAATGTTGAATAGTATATATTTCGAACTCCTGACCTTGAGTGATCCGCCCGCCTCGGCCTCCCAGAGTGCTAGGATTACAGGCGTGAGCCACTGTGCCTGGCCTTGAATAGCATATATTAAGCTTTCTGTACTCATTAGATCTTCCTTACATGTATACATCTAGTCATAAGAACTTACTACTTACTTTCTCTTCAATACAGCAATTCAGAGATTTTTTTTCCTGTACACCAATGTCCAATGTGGAGTGAACTCTGAATTATGTTAGTAAATATATGGAATCAGACATCTTCAAATCCTGAAGCAATTTTAGATGTATCCAAGAATTATATACAAGCCTACAAGAAGCCTACACGCCTATATAACAAGGTCCTTATATAATGAACAAGGTTCATTAGAAGGCCGCAATATCTACCTACCTCTCAGATTTATTTCACCTGAGGGTCTCTAGATGCAAAGGTAAAAAATGGGCTTTTATTTGCTAGAAACAGTCCAGACACTAGTATCCATTCTGCTTATACACACTTCCTCCGACCCCCTTGGAAAATGCTGGGCCACAGGACTGCAAAGGTATTACCTAATTTTCACATTGTATGATACTAAACCTAAGTTCCTCTAACCAAGAAGGCAGGAGGGAATGTTTCAGGGATTAAGGGGTGATTCAAGGGTCTCACAGTGATCCATACTGAGAAATCATGTTCAGCTTGTTGCTTTGGAACAGATTAGGGTGGAAAACATCCTGATGGATCAAAATAAAGGTGCAGAAGAGTGTAATCTATTGCAATTTCATCATGCTCTGAGCAGCTATCTAAAGCCCTGAAATAATGAGCTGACAATAATATTCTTGTGGGGTTACTGTTTCTTCTGATTACCAGCAAAGTCCACAGGTCAGTACTATGACAATAGATGCTACAGAGCTATAATTTTCCAGAATGGGAGGCATGCCAAAGATTAGATGACAATATGCAGATAGTTTCATAACAGGGTTCCTTTTCCAAAAATCTATATCTCTGTTCTTGTGCCAGTGACATGCAATTTTGATTACTATGGCCTTGTAGTAAAGATTGAAGTCTGGCACACTGATATCTCCCAATTTTTTCTTTTTGCCCAAAATTGCTTTGGCTGTAGGAAGACTTCTCTGGTTCCATACAAAGCATAAAATTATTTTTCTAGATCTGTAAAGAATGATGATGGTCTTTTCATAGGGATTGAATTAATTCTGTAGATCACTTTGGGTAGTATGGACATTTTAACAATATTGATTCTGCCAATCCATGAGCATGGTAGATTTTTCCATCTGTATACATTTTCTACAGTTTCTTTTCTCAGTGTTTCATAGTTCTCCCTATATTTGTTTTCCCTATATATGTCCTCTCTATGTATATCATTTTCTTTACTAAATATATTCCTAGATATTGAATTTTCTTTGAAGCTATTGTGAAAGGTGCTGTGTCTTTGATTTGATTTTTGGCTTGCCTGTTATTCCTATAGTATTCTGTTAAAAATTATTTTATAGCAGAATTTGGATACTAAATTGTAAAATTTCCTTCTTGAAAGACCTACAATAAACAAAAATCTTGGGCAAATTAATTCTGCTTAGTGAAAAAGAGGGGGTAAACTTAAGGGGGGAGAGACTAGTGCCTGTATTTATAAAGTGTGTCCTATGTACCCTGCGCTCTATGGGCCAACTCATAGTCATCATCTTAGTTCTGTGAACTTCCATCGCTTTTGTTGTACAAATAAAGACATTGAGTCTCAGAGAGGAGAAATCTTTTGCCCCCAAATACCACAGACAATAACAGAGTCAGGATTTGAACTCCGGACTCTGTGAGTCTAAAGCCATGAAGGACTAAAGGTTCATTCCAGCCGTAACAGGTATAATTCTTTTACTGAAAGGCCTCCTAAGAAAGAAGCAATGCCAGGTTGTTTTGTGATGATGCTAACATTAGTAGGTACCTGCTCGGTAGATGGTGAAGGTGTCTCCTCACCTTAGGTTTTAGTCACATAAAGCAATTTGCCTCTGGCCCCAACCGGCCTTGCCAGTCTCACATTCTCCACACCCTTCATGCACCACCTTCTCTACTGATGCCTCCCCATGCAATGCTCAATGGGTGCCCCTTTGTGCTTCTGAAGCTTCACACAAACTGTCCTTTGCCTTGACTTCCTTCCTATGTTTTCTCTCCATAACAGCTCCTCTCACTCTTCAAGACCCATCTTAATTATGCCTCCTCAGATCACTCAGGAGAGTTATGAATGATTGCCCCTGGGCTCATATGACACTTTGATTCTAGAGATTTTCAAATTATGTTGTAATAAATTTATGAACTTATACCTTTTATAGTGGTGTGTAAGTTTTTTTCAAGACTGGGCCTATGTATTATTATTAATCACTAGATATATAATGTCTTTTTCTGTGCCTGGGATATAGTATGTGATCAATAAATCCCTGATGAATAATGGAAAATGTGAATGAGAGGATAGATATAGCATTTCTATAATGAGGAGATGGTATTGCCAAAATATCGTGCTCACAGTATGCAGCATCTCTACCCTTAGCATCTCCATTCTGTGACCTTCTTGCTAATTTAGCATCTCCCATTTCATGTCAGCCTTTTGACTCCCTTCTAATTCATCTTTCCAACTGTTTATTATAACTTACTCATAATTTTATACCATAGCTCATCTTGAATTTGATTATTTCCAGATTAGTAACAATATAAGAAAAATGTGATTATTATTTTGCTTTCACAATTACCTTGAAAATTCTGCTTTTTTCCCCCTGATATTTGGTGGGGAATGGGGTGATGTGCATTAGTGTTAAGGCAGTATAATCCCTAATGGAAGAGACAAGCATGTAAAGTCAGAGGCCTGAGACAAAATCCTGTTTTTGCAACTTAAATGCCTTATACAGATTGTACCTTGCATGAGGCACTCGGCCAAGAGGGCAATTGTGGCCTGACTTCCAGCAGACACTCCATTTACCACACCTTGTGCCCATAGGGCAACAGCTACCCAAATAGTATGCTATTCCCAATTCACACTAAGGCACAGTATAGGGTAGCTGTGCAGTAGGCTGAGTCATATGTGCAAATTTCTTAATCTCTCCAAGCATTGTTTTTTTTTTCTATATGTAAATAAAACAACATATTCTTTCCGATGGGCTCAGTAATTCCTTCCATAACTCATTCAGTCATTCTAAAACCCATCCAGGACATAGCCTAGAGGCTAAAGGGTTAGGCTTTGGAATCAGACATCAATAAATGACCATGATTGCATATTATTATTGCTTAGTTCATTTGTGGTAGGTTGAAATTTTCCAAAAGAAGTTTATTAAGAAACAAACACAAATTCAGAAACAACCTTGGAGAATGTGCTTTTGCAGTCACAAACGAGGTAAGCAGAATGCAGAGTTTGACTTATCCACTTCACAAAAGCACACGAGACTATTCTATGAAGACCCCACTCTCACACTTTTGAATAGTTCCTCTTCTGCTTCCTCCTCAGATTTCACCTATTCTAAGGAAACTGACAGAACAAGAATGCACATATTTGAGAAAAAGGGTGGGTTCTGAATAGGTGGATACATGGGGAGCATGAATCTTTGCCCTTGCTCTGTGACACACCTGCTTTGGAGTGAAGATCAATCACATAGTCACCAGATTTCCCTTCACCCTCAGGGATAAGCAGAGGGTTATTTTTCCACTCCAACTCATTCTATTGTTTGAGAACAGTCATTATTTAAAAACTTCCCTATATAGTGTTCCTGCCTCTCCACAACCTTGCCAACATTTGTTGTTTGGGATTTTTTGATAGAGGCCAATCTCACTGGGGTTAGGTGGTATCTCACTGTGGATTTGATTTGCATTTCTCTAATGATTAGAGACGTTGAACATTTTTTTATATGTTTGCTAGCCATTATTTTGTCTTCTTTGAAAAAGTTTCTGTTCACTCCCATTGCTCATTTATAAATGAGGTTGTTTGATTTTTTTCTTGTTAATTCTTTTGAGTTCTAGGTAGATTCTTGTTATCAGACCTTTATCAGAAGTGTAGAGAGCAAATATTTTCTCCCATTCTGTAGGGTTGTCTGTTTGCTCTAATGATAGTTTCTTTGGCTATGCAGAAGCTTTTTAATTTGATCAGATCCCATTTGTTTATTTTTGTTGCTGCGGTAATTGCTTTGGGGGTCTTCTTCTTCTTCAAGAATTCTTTGCCTAGGCTGATGTCTGAAAGGGTATTCCCAATATCTTCTTCTAGGATTCTTAAGGTTTCCTGCCTTAGGTTTAGGTCTGCTAACCATCTTCAGTGTATTTTTGTGAGAGGTGAGAGGTAGGGATTCAGTTTCATTTTTCTACATGTAGCTAACCAGTTTTCCCAGCACCATTTATTGAAAAGAGATTCTTTTCCCCAATGTATATTTTTGTCTAGTTTATCAAAGATTAGGTTACCATATGCAGATGGTTTCATCTCTGGTCTTTCAGATGCTGGCCAGGTTGTGGAGAGACAGGAACACTCTTACACTGCAGGTGGGATTGAAAATTAGTGCAATCTATGTGGAAAAGAATTTGGAGATTCCTGAAAGAGCTAAAAATAGGATTACCATTTGATCCAGCAATAGCATTATTAGGCATCTACCCAAAAGAGCATAAGACATTCTATGATAAAGACATCTGCACCTGAATGTTTGTGGCAGCACAATTCACTATTGCTAGGTCATGGAAACAACCCAAGTGCCTGTCAATTCATGAGTGGATTGTTAAAATTTGGTATATGTTTACAATGGAATATTACTCAATTTTAAGAAATGATAGTGAGCTAGCACCGCTTATATTATCCTGGATTAAGCTTAAGCCCATTATTGCAAGTGAGGTGACACAAGACCCGAAGAATGGGCCCCACTTGTACTCGCCATCAAACTGGTATTTACTGATTAACACTATGGTGCTCAAATGGTGGGAGTGATCACTAGAGAATTGGGAGGTGGGGGGTAAGCCCACGTCTGAGCGACATGGTTGGCACTGTGGAGGGGTGGGACATGCTTGAAAAGTAGTTGGGGAGTGGAATTAGGGGTCTCAATAGGGGCATGAATTCCTCTAAAACTGATTTATGTGATTAACTGTACATCTCAGTGAAATCATTTAATTGTACACTTAAAATGGAGTAAAGGCATGATTATGTAAAGTATACTTACATAAAGTATACTTATGTAAAGTATACTTAAAGTATACTTATGTAAAGTATACTTCAATAAAGAAAAAAAAGAGAAAAGCAAAAAAAAAAATGAGGTAATGGCATGTTATGTAAATTATAATTCAATAAAGTTATCTTTAAAAAAAATTCCCTATATGAGAATTTTTCCTGATATTTTCAGCCAAGCTCTAACCCAAACTCTCTCCCTCTCTGTCACTCTCTCCCCTTCTCCATTCTCCCTTCCAAACTTGGGCATGCTTCTGGCTTCCTTATCCTATCATGGGTAGAACCACATAGTCCCCCATGCAGACATCTATAAGTCAGTTTAGACTCCTCTATCCTGCTTATTTATCCAGTCACTCATCAAATATTACAAGGGCTGTCTCCTAAACATCCTTCCCACCAAATCCCTCTTCTCCATTCCTGTTGCTAACAACCTGCTTGGGCCTTGAGCATGTTCCCTGGACTCTGCCCTGGACTTCGTCCATCTTTATCAGCTCTTCTCAATTTCATCCTTCATTCATCTGCCAGACTGAACTTGCAGAAAGGCGGAGTCTCCCAAGGGCCCCTTTTTCATCTGCTAGTACTTGAACTCCCTTCTTTCTCCTCTCCTTATCACTTTTACAACTACAACAATCATTCAGATGAGAATCATGTTATTTATACTATTTTGACAACACAACAAACTTGCAATTATTACTTTGACCAACAGTTAGACAAGCTGGTTGGTGCTGTTGTGATGATGAGGGTGGGGGATGCTGTGTTGGGGAAGCATCCTCATGGGTACAAGACGGAGAGGCAGTCAGGCAGTGAGCATCAAATGTAAACTCCTTAGCTCAGCACTCAGGATAATTCCCTCCTTCCTCATTCTCTTTTCTGTCCTATGTCTCCTCTCCCTTCATGGTTTCTCTGCCTTGTCCTCTTCTCATCACTTGTGACTTCCTGCTATGATTGTCACTGACATTAACTACTTCTGGCCAATATTTTATTAAGCAGAGGAATGGTCTAGGCTGGGATGCCCTTCTGGCTGGGTGATTACTCACAAAGACAGTCATATCTGTGCTCCCCCTCTGCATACACCCTCTCTTTTCCCTGCCCCAGTCTTCCTTCTGCTGGCTCTACTCATCCCAAACCACTTGGAATACTTCTGCTGGAGTTGCACACATCTCTACTTTCTTCCATGTATAAGTCTTCCAAGTACTTAAAACAGAGTCTGCCAGTCCTCTAAGCTTTTGTCATCTCTTTCCTGTCACATTGCTCTTGAGCTCTCATGAGAAAGAACTTGATTTTCTTAATGTCTTTGCTAGAGTGTGATGCCCAGAGATGAGGCATGTGCTGGTCATTCTACAGGATAATAAATCTGATTGCTTTGTTTTGAACATGTTACTTCTGTGAAGATATCATAAGATTGCGTTTACTTTTTCTTTTTTATGGAGCTGGGAACATACTGCTGTTTTATGGAAAACTCATGGACAACTATTTATTCATAGGTTTTACCTATTATCAAAAAGTTTTGTAATCCTCATTTTAGTAATAAGGTTAGTCATATTGCAATCATATTATAATCTGTACAATCAAGCCTTCTTTTTGGACTTACAGGCTGTTTCTGGCTTTTCTTCGGAGAGCTCTTCAAAATGAAAAGGCTGGACCTAAACTCTAGTTATTAGGAGGGTGACATTAGTTCTAAATTATATAGTTTGAATACAACCAGATAACTCATATGTGCAAAAACAGGAGTTTATGTGCCAACTTTATCTTTCTTGGAGATTAATTTTTCTTAGTAAAGTTCTTCGAAGGAAATTACAATCTTTCACAGGAGAATGAATCAATAATGAAATACAAAAGCTGTCATTGCTTGAGTATTGAATCTGTGATGAGCAGCATAGGGAGAACTTCATTTTATCTCTGGTGAATTTCACAGCAAACACTAAGATGAAAGTATTATTACCTCCATTTTCTACAAAAGGGAACTGAGACTTCAAGAGCTTAAGCAACCTCCTCAAGATGTTTCTGGTAAATGTGGAGCCCACATGCAAAGCAGTCCAGTTTCATTCCCATTAGGCTGGGCCCTTAACTTGAGATGTAAAACCACTCACTGCATGAATGAAAGAATGACCCCATGTGATGGATTACTTAGGTGTCATTATTCAACTTTAATAAGGAAGATGGAGTCCTGGAAAGAGCTATCATGTAAATAAGGAAAAAAGATGTCTCCCTTTGGGTAGGTGCAGCTTGGAGTCTAGGGCTGGCAAACAGAGACCGTACTTTGTAACACACTTGCCACTGAGGGCCCCAATCTGACAATGCCTCATAAGTTACAGAGTGAGCATTTGGCCTCAGGTCCTCTGACTTTATGTTCTGGCCTCCTTCACTGGAGAGCATGATGCTTCTCCATCATACACCCCTCTTTTCCCAATCAGATGACCCCAAATTTACCCAAGAGTTCTAAGCTGGTAGTGAACAAACAAACAATCAGAGAGTAATCATTTTACTTCTGAGGACATACATGATATGAATGTACATGATATGAATAATAACAGCTGAAAATGAATGAAATTTTACCAAGAGTCTGGCATTATGCCAAACACCTTACACGCTCTGGTTCCATTTACCATAAACCAGTCAGATGGGTCGTGTCATTCTCATTCTACAGATGCAGAAGCTGAGGCTCAGAGCATTTCTATAACTTTCCCAGATTCACATCACTGATTCCAAGGCTCAGGCTCTGGCACTCTGAGTAGCCATGGAGTATTGTTGTTGCTCTTGGCACCTCCCATTCTTCTTAAGACATCTCCCCTTGGAGAATCTTTCCTCTGAACATTTTTGTATTTATTTTCCTAAAGTCTAACTTAAATGGCTGAGAAATCTTAGGAATTTTTCCTCAACATATATGAATCCACCGGCGGGGAGGGATGAAAAATGGCAGAGTAGAGGTGATCTGGCTCTCTGCTACCAGAGAAAGAGAAGAAGAACTCAGACTTCTACTCATGAGTGGATCACTCCCCTGCAAGAATAGTGTTGTGAAACTGCAGAGAAACAGCGTGGGACACACAACACAGAAAAACAAAAAATGGGTGAATGAAAAATACTACAGCAAAGTCTGGAGAGTGCAAGTTAAACAATAGAAAATAGAGCATGGGACAGCTGCACCTACTTGGCCAGCGAGTGCAGTGGAATCTGACCCACAGGAGAACATCCTGCTCCCCTACTGACCTCCAGACACACTCAGAGGGACCTGCCTGTAGTTCATGCAAAATCGTGGCAGGAGACAATAGCGGGAAGCATCTTGAACTCCTTGGAGCTCTGTGCTAGGAGTGCACTGGGCAGGGGAGGGACTGGTCTGAGCTACCCCTCGAGGGAATTAGGAGACAGGCACCACTCCTCTGGTGGTCACTGGGGCCAGAACAAAGAAGCTGAACACTGAAAATAGGGTGCTACCTTGGAAACTGCTGAGGATTAGGCTGGCTCATGTCAGGTCAGAAAGAGCAAGACCTCCTGCTGGACATCGGCAAGATTGTGGAATGGTGACACACAAGAATCTGCAGGCATCCTGTTGACTCAGCTCCCATATCTGGCATCTGCCAACTCCTGAACAGTCACCCCCCAGTGCTTGTGCTCTGTGGGGGGGCTGCCTTTTTTGAGGTCCACAACCTAGATGCTGTTGCATCCTATGGTTTTGGACAGCACCCCTCCTCTAGCCCAGGGACCCTCGAGCAGGCTATGACAGGCTCCATCCTTCCATGACCTATTGTCAGGTAGCTGGGCCTGTATCAATGGGCTAATTGTGAGTGCTTCTCCACAATGCTAGTTTCCCAGGCCTGGGAAGCTACCACCTGTGGGATTCCCAGGCTTTGGGGCGCTCGATGGTCTCAGGCATTATACGTCCCCCTAGCACAGCGACGTTTGCATCAAAAGTGGTGGGCTCTATCGCTGGAGGTAGGAAGAGGCAAGAAAAGCCACTTTCCTGTGTGACTGGTGTGAATCTGCGGGGCCTTGGCACAGATGAATACTTGACAGCCCAGTGATTCGGCCTGTCAGACCACCTTAGGTCATGTAGTAGGATCATACTTCTGGGGCCTGCTGTCTTCATCTCAGTGGCTGCTAACAGTAGGGTTCATAACCAGGGAAGAAAAACCCTGGCCAGAGGCTCCAGGAGGTGCACCAATAAACCCCTCCCATCAGGAGCAGCCTCCCAAGTGTGGTGGAAGAACCCTGAATAACATATTAGTGGCTCCCCCTAGCAGGAGATCAAGCAACCATAGAAGCACACACATCCAGGCTGGTAGGAAGCAGCTGTGAACTGCCTTTCTCCTATGACAACTTTAAGGTGGAATATGGTCCAAGTAACTCTTTGGGAGTGGCAAGATCCTTCCTAAAGATTGGGACATTAGTATTACTCACCCGAGGACCAGAAACCAACATGGAGGCATCAGATTACCTTGATAACTGGCCCCTCCAAACAATCTACTACCAATGACAGAGAGGGAAACCCCATAGCTTAACACAGTGCCCTCTATCTCAAGCTATTAGAAGGCAATGGAGTTAGACACACAGGTGTGACTCACAATATGGGAGCTTAAGCTGAGGACCAAATTCACTCATCTCCACTGGCAAAAGAGGAAGACAATAGGTCAGAGGTAACCCTAGTTTCTAAAATGCCTCTAAGGTAATAGATAACCAGTGTGCCTCCTCCCACCACGGTTAAGGAATGTCCCCTGGGGGCTTGAAGTTAAGGGCACAAACCAGTCCTAACACTCCCAGTTCTCAATCAATTACCCAGATGAGAAAGAACCAGAGAAAGAACACAGGGAATATGAAAGAGCAGAGAGAAAAGTCACTCCCAAAAGAAATCATGAGACCCTCAAAATCGGATACTCATTTAAATGAAATGACTAAATTAACCAAGGAAGAATTCGGTGTATGGATTGTAAAAAAACCTCAATGGAATTGAAGAGAAAATAGAAACCCAAAGACAAAGAAGCCTTGAGGACAATACAGAAAATGAATAAAAATTCTCTAAAGAAATTGAAATATTATGAAAAAAACAAAAAACAAATCTTGAAAATGAAAAAGACATTCAAGGAACTGCAAAACACAGTGGAAAGCCTTAAAAGTAAAATGGATCATGCAAAGGGGAGATCTCAGAGCTGAAAGATAATGCCTATGTGCTAAACAATGTGATGAAGAAAAAGGACACAGAGGCAAGAGATAAGAATAAAACATACAAGACATGTAGGATTATGTAAATAAACTAAATATAAGAATTATAGGAATCCTCTAGAGAGAAGCAGAAAAGACACAGGGCTGGAAAATCTATATCTTGGAATACTGCAGGAGAATATGCCTGGCCTGGCCAGAAACCTAGGTATTTAGATACAAGAAGCACACAGAGTTCCTGGGAGACTCAAAGTGAAGAGGTAATCACCATATCATGTAATTTACAGACTGGCCAAAGTAAACACAAAAGAGACAATCCTTTGAGCAGTAACATGAAAACAACAGATAACCTAAAATGAAAACCTATCAGACTAACTTCAGACTTCTCAACTAAAACCCTACAAGCCAGAAGGGACAGGGGACCCATCCTTAATCTTCTAAAACAGAATAATGAACAACCTAGAATTCTTTACTCAGCAAAACTGAACTCCATCTATGAGGGAGAAATAAAGACTGTCCCAGACAAGCAATCACTGATGGAATTTGTGAAGACCAGGCCTGCTCTGCAAGAAGTACCTACAGCTGCATTATACACTGAACAACACAGGGGTCCTGCACCAAATTAGAATCACATAAGAATTAAAGTCCAGAACCCAGATTCCACAATGGCTTAAGAGGTAAAACAAAACAATAAGAATTTACCCAACAATGTGAACAGAAAACTACCGCAAATATCAATCCTCTCAATAAATGTGAATGGCTTGATTTGTTCTTTGAAGAGACATAGACTGGCTGAGTGAAAAAATGTATAAGCCAAGTATCTGCTTTCTCCAGGAAACACATCTAGCTCACAAAGAAGCTTTCAGATTCAAGGTCAATGGTTAGAAAGGAAACTTCTAGGCAAATGGAAACCAAAACAAAGCAGGGGTAGCATTTCTGATTTCAGACAGCATAAATTTTAAAATAGCAAAACTACAGAAAGATAAAGATCATCAATATATAATGGCGAAAGGAAAAATCCAGCAAGAAGACTTAACAATTCTTAATTTCTATGCACCCAATACAGGAGCACCCAGATACATAAAGCAAACCCTGTTTGAACTAAATATTATGATAAACAGTAATGCCATAGTAGCAGGGGATTTCGACACCCAACTGTCTGAATTGGACAGATCCACCAAACAAAAAATAATCATAGAAATAATGGATGTAAACAGAGTTCTAGAACAAATGGTTCTAACAGACATCTACAGAACATTCCACCCAAAAAAAGCTGAATATACATTCTTCTCATCAACTCATGGAACCTTCTCAAAAATTGACCACATCCTAGGACACAAATCAGACTACAACAAATTCACAAAAATAAAATTGTGCCATTTATCTTCTCAAACCATAGTGGCATAAAACTAGAGATCAATTCCAACAGAAAGATTCACTGCTTCACAGAGTTATGGAAATTAAAGAATCTATTGCTGAATGACTACTGGTCCAGGGAAGAGATTCTGATGGAGATAAAAAATTCTTAGAATTAAATGATAATGGGGTCACAAGCTATCAAAATCTGTGGGATATAGCAAAAACATTCCTGAAAGGAAAACTAAGAGCAATAAATGCTCATATCCAAAACACAGAAAGCTCACAAAGCAACAAACTAATAAACCATCTCAACGAACTGGAAAAGGAAGAGCAAATTAATTCTAAAATTAGCAGAAGAAAGGAGATAACTAAGATCAGAGCAGAATTAAATGAAATTGAGAACAAAAGAACTATACAGAATATCAATGAAACCAAAAGCTGGTTTTTTTTTTTTTTGAAAAGATAAACAAAACTGACAGCCCTCTCACTAGATTGACAAGAAATAAGAAGGAAAGTACTGTAATAAACTCAATTAGAAATGCAAAAGGAGAGATTACTGTAGACATCATGGAAATACAAAACATTATCTTTGAACACTATAAAAATCTATATGTGCCAAAACTACAAAAAGTGGAGGAAATGAACAAATTCTTGGAAACACACAACCTCCCTAAATTCAATCAGGTGGGAATAAAATTCCTGAACAAACTAATATCAAGCACAGAAATTGGAGCAGCAATAAAAAAATCTTCCAAAAAAAAAAAAAAAAGTCCCAGACCAGATGGGTTCACACCTGAATTTTACCAAACAAACAAAGAATAACTCATACCTATACTGCAGAAATTATTCCAAAACACTGAGATGGATGGTGTCCTCCCCAACTCACTCTATGAAGCCAATATCACCTTGATACCACACCCAAGAAAGGACACAACAACAACAACAACAACAACTACATACCAATATCCCTCATGAATATAGATGCAAAAATCCTCAACAAAATCTTCACAAACTGAATCCAACAGGGAATCAAAAATATAATTCATCATGACCAGAGGGCCTTATCTCAGACATGAAAGACTGGTTCAATATAAGCAAATCTATAAATGTAATTCATGACATGAATAAAAGCAAGAACAAAGCCCATATGATTCTCTCAATAGATAGAGAAAAAGCATTTGATAAAATCCAGCACACTTTTATGATAAAAACTCTCAACAAAATAGGCATAGATGGGGCCATTCTTTAAAATTATTAAGGCTATATATGATAAACTCGCAGCCAATATCATATTGAATGGGGAAAAATTGAAAGCATTCCCACTTAGAACTGGAACCCGACAAGGCTGCCCACTGTCCCCACTTCTATTCATGATAGTGCTAGAAGTCCTTGCCAGAGCAATCAGACAAGAGAAGGGAATTAAGCATGTTTCAATGGGGAGAGAAGTCAAACTCTCACTCTTTGCTGATGATATGCTATTATACCTAGAAAATCCCAAGGAATTAATGAAGAGACTCCTGGAATTGATAAATGAATTCAATAAAGTCTCAGGGACAAAATTAATGCACACAAATCAGTGGCATTCATATGCACCAGTAACAGTCAAGCTGAAAATCAAATGAAAGACACAACAACTTTCACAATAGCATTAAAGAAAATTAAATACTTATGAATATATATTATGAAGGAGGTGAGAGACATATATAGGGAGAATTATGAAACACTAAGAAAAGAAATTGTAGAAGGTGAGCACAGATGAAAATGCCTACCATACTCATGGATTGGTAGAATCAATATTGTTAAAATGTCCATTCTACCTAAAATGATCTACAGAATTAATGCAATCTCTATCACAATTAAATCATCATTCTTTACAGATTTAGAAAAAATAATTCTATGCTTCATCTGGAACCACAGAAGACCTTGTATACACAAAGTAATCTTAAGCAAAAAGAACCAATTGGGAGACATGAGTCTCCCAGACTTCCATCTTTACTACAAGGCTATAGTAATCAAAGCAGCATAGTAATGGCACAAGAACAGTGATTAGGAATAGGACAGAGATTCCAGATATAAAACCATCCTTATATTGTCATCTAATGTGCAACAAAGCAGACAAAAGTATCCATTGGGGAGAAGAAACTCTATTCAATAAGTGGTGCTGGGGAAACTGGATATCCACATGCAGAAGATTGAAACGGGATCCCCACCTCTCACCTCTGACAAAAATTACCTCACGATGGATAACAGACTTAAACCTAAGGCATGAAACCTGAAGAATTCTGGAAGAAAATGTTGGAAAGATTCTTTTAGACATCAGCCTAGGCAAAGAATTTATGAAGAAGACCCCCAAAGCAATCACAGCAGCAACAAAAATAAATAAATGGGACCTGATTAAATTTAAACGATTCCATACAGCCAAGGGAACTATCATTAGAGCAAATAGACAGCCTATAGAATGGCAGAAATATTTGCTTTCTATGCATCAGATAAAGGGCTGATAATAAGAATCTGTATAGAACTTAAAAAAATCAACAAGAAAAAAATCAAACAACCCCAACAATAAATGGACAAAGGGCATGAACAGGAACTTATCAAAAGAAGACAGACGAATGGCCAGTAAACATATAAAAAAGTGCTCAACATCTCTAATCATTAGGCAAATGCAAATCAAAAGTACAATAAGATATCATCCAACTCCAGTGAGAATGGCCTCTATCAAAAAGTCCCAAAATAACAAATGCTGCCTGAGGATGTTGAGAGATAAGAACACTCTTACACTGCTTGGGACAGTACAACCCCTGTGGAAAGTAATTTGGAGATACCTCAAAGAGCTAAAAATAGAAATACCATTTGATCTAGCAATCCCACTACTAGGTATCTACCCAAAGGAAAAATAAAAACATTTTAAAATAAGGGCATCTTCCCTTGAATGTTTAGAGCAGTGCAATTTACAATTGCAAAGTGGAAACAACCGAAGTGCACATCAATACATGAGAGGATTAATAAAATGTGGTTTATGTATACCATGGAATACTACTCAACTACAAAAAACAATGGTGATCTAGCACCTCTTATATTATTCTTGAGAGAGTTTGAGCCCATCCTTTGAACTGAGGTATCATAAGGATGGAAAACCAAGCACCACATGTACTTGCCATTAAATTGGTACTAATTGATAAACACTAAGGTGCTCACATGGTAGTAATACTCACTGGATGCCAGTCAGATAGGGAGGTTGGGGGTTGATGGTAGAGGGAGTCAGGAAGTAAACCCACAGCTATAGGAAATGGAGCACATTGTATGGAGGAAAGGACATGCTTGTAGCCCTGGCTTGGGCGAGGCAAATACATTTCATGTAACCAAAATGTTTGTACATACATATTATCCTGAATTAAAAATAACAACAACAACAAAAAGAAACTCACCATAATCTAGATACCAAAACAGGATTTGAAAAGGTTCCTTTTTGTTGCATAAAAGACTCTAAGTAGGGCTTTTAATTATTAAAGTAATATTTGCTTATCATAAAATTTTTTTTAAAAAGCATGGAAAATGTAAAATAAAAGACTGCCCCCTCCAAAATCATATATGAATCCTAAGGTGGCATAAATATTTGTTCCTAAGATCCTGATGGTTTCTATTATATTCATTAATTACTCTTTTTTGTCTATAGGTGGATATGACACCAAGTCTTTTCCTGACTTCTGAAATAAAAATCACAAACAAATTACAGATTTATCATCTCAGCTACCTTGAAATCAGTGAGGCTATCAGTTATTTCCAAGGTGATTGAAGAGCCGTGTCCTCTCAGATGATTCTGTGACTCATACTGGAAAAGCTTCCTCCATATTTTCTCTGAGTGGGGGAAATGAAAGGATGGATAGCTAGGGGTTTGTTGTATTTTTTCATTTTCTTTTTGTTATTTTTTCTACTGTTACTTTCACACAAATGCTCTTCACCTTGATTCTTGTACTCTCTCCTCTGTAGCTTTCTATACAGCATGTGGAAATCCCTTACTACAAGCTCATGCACATTTCCAAAGAAAACATTGAACTTTGTTTAAAAAGAATCAAACCTGAGAGAAATGGTAGGGATGTACCTGGGTGTGTTCAGAGAGGAAGAAAACCAACTTCCTATGGAACATTTTAAAAAGATTCCTAAATGCACTTAGGATTTGGGGCATCTCCTTTTCAAATATTTAGTGAAAATGCTATTTTTTAATTTTTTTCTCCATGAAATTTAAATCTCATTATTGTAAAATAAATTACATTTTAAATTTACTAAAATTTTTTTTCTTTTTTTTTCTTTTTTTGCCCCATAATGTCAGCCATGTTGCCACGAATGATGGAATTTCCTTCTTTCATTTTTTTAATAATATTTTTCTTTATTGAAGTATACTTTACATATCATGCCTGTACTCCACTTTAAGTGTACAATTAAATGATTTTCAGTGAATTTACCGAGGTGTACAGTTAATCACATAAATCAGTTTTTGAGGAATTCCTTTCCCCTATTGAGACGCCTAATTCCGCTCCCCAACTACTTTTCAAGTATGTCCCACCCCTCCACAGTGTCCATCACATCGCTCAGACGTGGGTTTGCCTCCCACCCCCCAAAACCCTAGTGAACACTCCCACCATTTGAGCACCATAGTGTTAATCAGTCAATACCAATCTGATGGTGAGTACAAGTGGGGCCCATTCTTCGGGTCTTGTGGATGACAGGCTTTTGAGTTAAGTTTTACTCATATTGTGATAGCAAATAAACCCTTAGTTAATTGTATTTGATGGAGCAAGACAAAATTTTACCGTAGACAAGATGAAAAAAGTCAGCTGGTTTACAACCAATTTCATTAAATCAACATCATAATCTATTAAAATAGCATTTTGTGATACTAATGTTTTCATAACTCTATTAAAAGTTATCCAATCAACATGTCTTGAATGCATGTTGCTGAAACATTAACTATTTATCAGACAGTCCACCACCATACTGACAGCTGTGTCCTGTTTGCTTTGGCTGGAATTTAAAGTTTCTAGAAAGTATCAATAGCTAAATTGCTATTCATGCTGATAAGCACTTTTGCTGTATTTCTGTGGCTGGACCACCATACAGAACTGATTTTTACATAGCAAGATTAAAAGAGATATAGCTCTTCTGTTAACGTATTTCATTGATCCTTCTAAACTTACCTCTCAAGTCTGAAAAATTCCCATTCTTTACATTGTCAGTCTTCTCCCAATATCTCAAGGAAAATTTTTACTCTCCATGCCAACAGATACGATCAACAAACTTCGATCTTTGTTCCATATATATATGTTTTAATATTAATTATGTACTTTTTACCTTAGCCCTCACCCTGTGTTGTATCAAGGTATGCAGCTGTTGAAGCTACAAGATTGCCTATGAGGAAGGTAACATATCTCTCTTAGAAAGGTAAGGATGCAATAGAAATCTGGCTTTAATAATCACTGAGCAATAAATGAGTGTCCAACATGTAAATCAAACAGGATTGACATTGAGTGCCTCAGAAAGCCACAGGCTAGCATGGCTATGCAAGAAAATACTAGCAACCTAGAGTGATAGACAAAGCATTAAACATGAAGTTAAATGATTCTGGTTTGAGGATTTATACATATAAATTAGAATTTTTGAACATGACACTTTGTTTTGTAATGCAAAATGGAGAAATATGTACCTACCCTATGAAGTAGAAGAAAATATATGTAAAAAAAGTCTTGAGAACTACAAATCTCTATACACAAAATATCAGACATGGCTTTATATTCTCTGGGCAAGAAGATACAGGTAAAATTCCCTTCAGATCATGGAAAGGATGAGGAATGTGTAAAATTGACTTTAGCCTGTCTTTATTGGCTTGTAACTGGCAGGTACATGGTGCTGATGACAAAGTAACAGGGTACATGACAAGGAGTTTGGAGAATAAGAGAATGATAACAGCAGCTCTGGTAACCCCTGTCAGGCATTAATCATTTTTTTAGTGATTTCTGTATGCTAAAGTTGAAGAAGAATATAAGATCCATGCCTTTGAGGAACTTATATTCAGTGATAGATATTACTAGTGTATAGCAATATTTATGAATCTCTTCCCCTTCCTGGACATGTAGGACAATTACACTTCCTAGTCCTTTTAAATTTTGAATGGCCATATGACTTGTTTTAGCCAATAAAATATGAGTGAAAATGACATGTATCACTCTAAATGAAAGCATTTAGGAGACAGTGTGCAATTTTCCCTATTCTTTTCTCATGCTCCAGAAATTGTGGAAATACAGGTTGATAAGGAGTTAACACAAGAGGAAAAAAGCCTGGGGTACTGAGCTATGACACAGAGGGTAGCTGCCCTAGAGTGGACTCTGCATAGGCAAGAAACCAACTTTTGTTGTTTTAAGCTATGAAGTTTTTGGTATTATTTGTTATTGCATCATAACCTAGCCTATGCTGACTAATACACATTCTAAAGAGAAAGTATGGCACAGTGAAAAAGTATGCACATTTGAGGTAGAAGGAACTGGGCATTTTATTCCAACTTAACTATTTATTATTGGTTGATCTTCAATATATTACAGATGCTGCTCAACTTATGATGGTGTTACATCTCAATAAACCCATCAGAAGTCAAAAATATCATAAATTGAAATGCATTTAATACACCTAACTTAACAAACATCATAGGTTTGCCTAGCCTACCTTAAATGAACACTTACATTCGCCTACATAAAGTCTATAATAAAGTATTAAATATCTCACATAATTTATTTCATGTGCTGGAGAGCACAGTATTGGTTGCTTACTGCCATGGTTGTGTGGCTGACCGGGAGCTGCAGCTCACTGTCACCGCCTAACACGGTGAGAAAACATCAAACCACATGTGTCGCTAGCCCAGGACAAGTTGAAAATTCAAAATTTGAAGTACGGTTCCTACTAAAAGCGTATTGCTCTCACACCATTGTAAAGTCAAAAAACCATAAGATGAAACTTCTTTAAGTAGGGGACCATCTGTACTTAGCCTCTCTAAGCCTCAATGTTTTCCTTTTAAAATAAAATAAATAGTGCTTGTTTAGGAGGATTGTTTTGTGTGAGAAAGTGCCTGGTTTTAGTACGTACTTGAAAAATGCTCATTTTTTTTCTATTATTATACCTCAGCAGTGATAACATGCACTTGAAATGTCTTAAACACAATAACTCGTGCCAGGGCCCCTGGATGGCGGCACACACTGGGCTGGGTGCTGAGGGGCTGTTAAGCATGTGAACATAGGGTGAGAGGGGTGGAGCATGTCCTGGCTCCAGGATGAGCCAGGAGGGTGAGGGGGCCATGGAATCTTGCAGGACCATTTTTGTATTTTACAACTGTTTGACTTTTTTTCTTTCTTGAATTCAAGATTTCTTTTGCAATCTTGAATATTTTGCAAGATCAAGACTTCAAGGCAAGTTGGAGCACCCTTCCCTACATCCAGCAGACACAGGCACTTGGAACCCTCGCCAAGGACTAACTATTCTTGGAAACTGAAAGTTCTGTGCTGTTGTTTTTCTTTTTTAAATTTTTATACAGATGTATTTATAGAGATTTAAAGAACTTTTCTTCTGCCCTGTTGTCCTAGTCAGTTTTGCATTGCTATTAAGGATATATCAGAGACTGGGTAATTTATATAGAAAAGAGGTTTATTCGGCACACAGTACTGCAGGCTGTGCTAGAAGCATGGCACTAGCGTCAGCTACTGGTGAGGGCTTCTGTGAGCTTCCAATCAAGGGGGAAGGTGATGGGGGGAGCAGACATGTCACATGGCAAGAGAGGGAGGAGGAAATTCCAGGCTCTTTATAAACAACCAACTCTCAAGTGAACTAACAGTGAGAACTCGCTCATTACCACTCACTACCACAGGGAGGGCACCAAGCCATTCACGAGGGATCTGCCCCCATGACCCAAACCCCTCCCACTGAGCCCAACTCTAACATTGGAGATCAAATTTCAACATGAGACTTGGAAGGGACAAACATCCAAACTGTATCACCTGTTTTCTCTGTCAACTTGAAAGTGAGTAATTTTTGTAAATGAAGGAGGGAAAGACCACAGCAACATTTTGGGAGGTTTGGGATTTTTTAAGGAAGAAAAAAAAGAGTGAATTGAGCTGGAGAAAATGTTCTGACCTGAAGTCCCTCTCCCCAACCTCCACTGGCTCCTAAATCTCTATTGGAGACCCCTTTGAAGCTCTCCTATCATCACGAAGATGCATTTAGTGAAGAATAAAGAAAAGGACAAAAAGCTGGATGGAGAGAGTCACAATCCAATCATCTGGGCTCCACTCATGCCAACATCCTGTCTCAGAACTACATGCAGAGACCCGTCTGTCCAGGTCTGCTGTTGTCAGCAACCCACCAGACGCAGAGTCTTGCTGATCCTGTGGGGTGCAAGCCAGACCAGAGAGCCCTTCTCTCTCCAGCAACCATGCCCAGGAAATATTCAATTCTAGTATACCCAAGTTCTCTAAGGTCCATGATCGGGAAAGTTCCCAAAGTCATCCCACCAGGCCATTGAAATTTGACAAGTACTGAGCCAAGTGCTCCCAAGATGCCTGGAGGATGGAGAAGAATGTGATTGTCACCTGGACTTCATTTGTTGAGTACAAGCCAGGCACATTCCCCTGCAGGACGGCATTTTTGAGGGCTGGCTTTTGAAGGGATACACGGTTTGGTTCCTATCTGTCTGGTAGCCACATCCAAACAAACCTTTCTGTCATAAGCACTTTTTCAGAAGCGGAAACCCGGCTGACTCACATTTTAATCTGCATCCATGTCCAAGTGTGGGTCCTCAACTGCACTTAGACCTGAATGTGCAGTCATCAGTATGTGCACATTTGTGTGTGCCCACGTGTGAGTGAGCGTGCGCTCTTTTGCATTACCATTTTAAGAAACTTCGTCTTTTAGTTTTAAAAAAAGTGCCATGTTTTTATTGGATTATGGAGAACTCTCATGAGTTTTCCACCCCTTCTTTTCTCTTTACTCCTCTGTCATTGTTGTTTCATATTAGAGTTTATTACCTTTCCATGTTCCTGTCCTTGGATTCACTAAGAACTTTGGATAAATAGCAGATCTCAACTTTCAACAGTATAAGTGTTTGCTTATATTTCGTTTATAAATTACTGTAATAAAAATAATATATACAGTAACAGAACTACATTGTAGCACCATTAATTTATAGGTTGCTTTCCTCATATTTTAAGTTTTGGTGATAATTATCTTCATATTCAAAGTGCTAGAGGTATTTAAATTTATTAGGTCCCATATTTATAAAGCCATTTTTATCTGCTAGGTTTCATTTTAATTATACCAAACTCAAATAGGTAAGAATATTATTAGAACACAGACTTGTTGGCATTGTCTGTACTTAAAGCAATAACCCTATTGCACACGACAGCATGCTGTCTAAGTATTACCAGTGGATGTAGGGTACTTTCCTTGTCTAAGTATTTTACTGTCTTTTCAAAAACAAGAATTAAACTGATGCATTTTGAACGTGCCATAGAAGATCCACAGCAGGGGAAATAGGAGGAATGAGGGATCAATTTTCAGTGTAAGAGCCCAATGATATGTTTCAGAATAGCTTTTGACATTGAAATGACTTTCTAGTTGGTTTTTTCAGTATTCATCTTGATATTCAGAATGCTGTGATTATTTGAGTCAGGTTTTTCCACTTTTGTAATATGTATATTTTACACATTATTAAGGGGAAAAAATCTTGCTAGTTTTTTTTTTTTTAAACAATATACATTTATTTTTTTTTATTTTTTTATTTTTTTTATTTTTTTTATTTTTTTTTTTAATTTTTTTTTTTAATTGGGGGAAAACTACAAAGCATTTACAGTATAATGTTTACAGTCACAATTTATAGTGAGCTGGTTTCCCAAAATATATTACCACTCAAGTTGACTTATCTTGTTACAATTACCATTCGATCCAGCAATAGCATTATTAGGTTTTTTTTTTAATCATTAAGTAAATATGGTGGTTTTTAAGATCCTTTTTCCTAGTGATGTCACTTATGAATTAATGATTCTGGGGCTAATGTTTCTTATTCTATGTTGCTTTTTCACATATGTTCCCTTATAAAGTGTGCA
>CAUYRT010026104.1:0-14377 GCA_963574885.1 Lepilemur ruficaudatus | reverse complement strand
CATTCAAATAAATAAGCACCATTCATGACAGCTTTAATTCTTTTTTTTGAGACAGAGTCTCACTCTGTTGTCCCGGCATCAGCCTAGATCATAGCAACCTCAAACTCCTGGGCTCAAGCAATCCTTCTGCCTCAGCCTCCCAAGTGGCTGGGACTACAGGCATGCACCACCATGCCCGGCTCATTTTTTCTATATATTTTTAGTTGGCCAATTAATTTCTTTCTATTTTTTAGTAGAGATGGGGTCTCACTCTTTCTCAGGCTGGTTTCGAACTCCTGACCTTGAGCAATCCACCCACCTCAGCCTACCAGAGTGCTAGGATTACAGGCGTGAGCCACCGCGCCCAGCCAACTTTAATTCTTAAGTTATAAAAAGAAAATATATCTTCCCAACACATCCATATTGGTTTACTATGTATTATTTTTAATATACATACCACCCAGGAAATTGAAAACATTAAGTTGAATTCTGAGGTTAAAGTTTTAGGAAAAGGCAAATTTACACCACCTTATGTAATCTGGCCTTCCACTGGCTGGTTTTGATTTTTAGTCATGCCACTTATCTGCCCATTAACTTTTCACCTTCCCTAAGTGCACTTAAAAATTAATTTTCCAAAGTATACACACTGTAGAGTCCATTTTTCCCCCATGCAAAATACATCTGTTGAATAAGAAGGCCTTTATGTAGCAGGTGATTCAAGACAGCTACATATCTTATTAATAAAATCAGCAATTCAACTAATTATGTAAAACACTGTCTATACAATATAAAGGCAATAAAATATCACCTGAATTTTCAAAGTGTTTTATACCTTTTTGGTCTTTTCAGGATTATAATTGTATACAATCTGGCTGCAAGTCACCATATCATCCAAATATGATTCTGGTTCTAACTTGGTCCTTAAATAGTAAGAATAAATAGAAGTTACTGATATGAAGGAAAAGAAAGAAAAAAAAAACCCTCGTTAAAACACACACTTCCTTACAGAGATTTTTTTTTTTTTTTTGAGACAGAGTCTTACTATGTTGCCCGGGCTACAGTGAGTGTCGTGGCGTCAGCCTGGCTCACAGAAACCTCAAACTCCTGGGCTCAAGCGATCCTCCTGCCTCAGCCTCCCAAGTAGCTGAGACTACAGGCATGTGCCACCATGCCCGGCTAAGTTTTTCTATATATATTTAGTTGGCCAATTAATTTCTTTCTATTATTAGTAGAGATGGGATCTCACTCTTGCTCAGGCTGGTTTCAAACTCCTGACCTTGAGCAATCCACCCGCCTCGGCCTCCCAGAGTGCTAGGATTACAGGCGTGAGCCCCCACGCCCGGCCTAGAGATTATTTTTAAATGCTGACATGAACTGAACTGACCTCACAGAACTGTTCCGTATGTGTTGGATCTCTCGATTGTAGCTCACGTTGTTGATAATGGTTTGCAATGCCTCAATGGGGTCAATAAGCTGACCCCAGACCTTGGATCCCAAGCGATCCAGAATCACCATGAAACAATGTAATGCTGGCCAGAAAGGATCCACACTATCATCTGAAATACAATAGAGTAATTGCGGAATTACAAAACAATTAGAAAAATATACTAAAATATATTGAGAATTAAGCATTCTTTATCTGGTTAGCGACAAAATTAAAAGCAAAGCAGTAAGTCATTTAAAGTAAAGCACTGCCAATCCTTAGAGACAAAGGTTTTTAAAAGCTGGCAAATTCTCAAAATATTTTTCTGTTTTTTTTTTTTTTGAGACAGGTTGTTCTAGCTCTGTTGCCTAGGCCAGAGTGCCGTGGAGTCAGCCTAGCTCACAGGAACCTCAAACTCCTGGGCTCAAGCGATCCTCCTGCCTCGGCCTCCAAAGTAACTGGGGGTCCAGGAGCACATCATGATGCCTGGCTAATTTTTTCTATTTTTAGTAGAAACAGGGTCTCGCTCTTGCGCAGGCTGGTCTCCAACTCCTGATCTCAAGCAATCCTCCTACCTCAGCCTCTCAGAGTGCTAGGATTACAGATCTGAGCCACTGCACCCAGCCTCTCAAAACACTTCTCAAGCAATAATATGATGCAACTATGAAAAACTTTTTAATGGAGAAAAACTGTTAAATGGGCCACAAAATAATCTGTTAAACACAACCTCTTTGCACCGTCTGCCATACCTGAAACAATCTTTCCTACTCAGCTCCTCAACCCCTCCCAGAACTTTATACTCCCATCCTCCAATAAATAACAGAAAAGAAGTAGAGAGGAAAAGGAAAGAGAAAGAGACACTTGTTATTTACACATTTAAATAAGGCCCATAACACAACAAATTCTTCTTCAGCATGATCCTGAATTTTGTGTCATGCATCTTATGCAAAGGACTGAATCCCTTAGCTAATGTGTAAGCCAAGATACACACCCTTCGTCCAACCTATCTCAACATGGCTTTGTTATTATCAACTTTCATCCAATTTAACCTTCAATAGAGCCTTAATGCCTTCAAGAACATCTAAAGTCTCAGTCAAAAACTTAACAAAGGCTGGGTGTGGTGGCTCATACCTATAATCCCAGCACTCTGGGAGGCTAAAGCGGGAGTATCACTTGAGGCCAGAAGTTCAAGACCAGCCTGAACAAGAGTAAGGCCCCATCTCTGTATATTTTTGTATCCTCCACTGCAGTTGATACAATGCCTTATGTCTAGTAAGCTCTTAAATAAGGAAGAAAATAGGTGAAGATGATTATGAAAGGTTTCTTAAGAGGTGACTCACATTTTGAAGAAGCTAGATCAACAGAAGGGACAGAATTATACATGTTACGTGCAGTTAGGCACAGGAAAATAAATGAAAAATTTATGCATTAAATACTAGCAAATAATGAGTAATAATCTTAATTAGGAATAATCTAGCAAGGAAATATATGCCATCAAAAAAAGAGTAACATTAATATAAATTTTTTTGAATCTCCCACAAAGGAGTTTATATTTACAGTCAAGTTGCCTGAAGGAAAAATATGAATGAGGGGGGAAAATATTCATACTGCTGTCACAGGATCTGACATTTTTGGTCTTTATTAACTCAATCCTTCGTAACGATAAGATTAGAAATATTTATTTTAAGTAAAGATGCTTCATTATTAGCTTGATACAACCATAAGCAAAAGGAAGCCAGGATCTAATAATAAACACACCTACACGGTTTAGGCCTCATTTTCTAGATTATCTAGAACAATACTGTCCAAGAGAATTTTCCATGATAATGAAAATACTCTGTATCTGCACTGTTTATGTAGTAGCCGCCAGGCACATGTGGCTATTGGGCCTTGAAATACGGCTAGTGGGACTAAAAGTGATTTTTAAATTTTAGTTAATTTAAATTTAAATAATCACACGTGGCTGGCAGTTACCGTACTAGACAATGAGAACCACAGAGAAATGAAGAAGCAGACAAAGGGAGACGACGGGTCAGGGGAGGCTTTCCCCACAAGGTTAACCACCATATCATTACAAATGGGTCTCCCACAGGTTCCAGTTTTCACTCTACCACTAATTTTTTTCATCATGAAAACGTAGGTTAACTTCCTTGGGGTTCATTCAGTCCCTTCCTCTATGAATGGAAGGTGCTGAATTAAACTCTAAAGGTTCTTTCTGATTTGAAAGTCTGAATCTGTTACCTAAACCATAAAAGTTAACTCTTCTTTACTTCATACCATACACCAATTCTTGCAGTGACACAATCATTTTAAAAGAGCATCATGAATTCAGTACTCAAGAACATTTAGCAAGTAAAGTCTATTACCATCTGATTGCCTCTCCATGGTGTGAAGTATCGACTGCATAAAGTCATTTTGTTTGTCTGAGCCCAACAACAGAGAATCCATGGCTTGCTCCTCAAGAATGGTCAGCAACATGCAAATACCTGTAAGATCATTTAAAATTTTCTTGAATTAATGGAATAACACCATTATAATGGCTTGTCTGGTTCAGCTGGCAAAAGAAATACAAGGCAGGAGGATAAGATGAAGAAAAACAGTATCTGGTTCCTCAAACATTGAAGTCTGAGACATTCATATACAACTGCTCTCATGTAACAGAATTTTAGACTGACTCAAGTGTAAAAGGGGAAAATGGTACTAGCTTGGTTAGAAAACAATTCCTAAGATAACTACCACATAACCTGTATTTTACCAATCTAAGATGCCTTCAATTTTAAGATGTATCGTATCTCATATACCACTAAAATAGGAAAAAAAAACACTGCCAATTATGACACATGACCTTAAGACTTGGAATCAACGAAATAGGGTATAACTATTTTGAGTCAGCACAGAACTTATAAACAATGTTAGTAGGTCTTTCTCCACTTGTGGAGACTGACCTGTTCTTCTCTCTTTGGAATGTATTTTCACTTTGTGTAGCTTCCTTCTTCACTTTCACTTTGCATAGTTTCTTTCTTTTCTGTAATAAAAGCTGTTTGTGTGTGTGAAGGGGGGGACCCCAAAACAATGCTAGCAACTCTTTCTACCAGAAAATATCTTACACATTGGAAAAGCAGTATTAACAATCAGACCCCTATTAAAGTCAACTACTACACTAACGTTTTGTTAATCTCATGTTGCTTTAAATAAAAGATTCATTTGCCAGTGCTTGAAAACGTGTCTCTTATAGGAACGCTACTCACCTAACCAATAGTTTTTGTAGTTGGCGGTGTCATACATGTGCGAGGGCAGAAGAATCAGTTTACCCTTCTCAAGGACAGAAGAAGTGTAAATGTCTGGACTTTCTAAAAGCCCCAACTCGATGACTTTAAAAAGGCAGGTTAAAACATCTTGTAAGTCATAATAATCATCTCTGTCCACTTTTCCCAAGTTTCTTGCAGTCAGGATAGCCCAGCGTCGAACCTGAAGGCGTAACACATGATTACTTCATTCAATCAATAAAGGTCTACATAAAAAACACGAATAAGGAAATAGGATTCTGTATAGATTTGAAAAAACATGTAAAGAATACACGAAAAAGATACTAATTGAGCAATGTACGGACTTCACTGGATCCTGATTTGAACAAACTAACCCAATAAATGATTTATGAGATTATCATTTCCACTGAAACACTGACCAGAAACATGATGTTAAGGAATTATTATTTTAGGTGGAATAATGGAATCTTTTAAAAAGTCCTTATCTTTTAGAAACACACACTGAAATATTTTATGGATGAAATACACTGATGTCTGAGATTTGCTTTAAACTAATCCAGAGAGGAACAGAAGGTGGACCATGTAATAATTGATAAAGCTAACTGATGGATATATGGGGGGTTCATTATACCCCATTCTCTTTACTTTGATATATTTATAACTTTCCATAACAGAATGTTTAAAAAATGAAAATATGAAAGAAGAATCAGAAAAGAAATGAAAGGTCATTCTAAATGGCAGAATAGCACAGGGAAGTGATTCTGAATTTCTTGGGGGCTATAAATTAAGTTTAGTGATCATAACCAGCCTTAATAAAACTAAATAAAATAGATCATAAAAATATCAGAGTTCCCAGTCCTCTGTAAAAGTTTTATGAAATGCTTTATGTTATAAATGCATACTTATGTGTGCACTCAATGAAAACATTTTTTACTATAGGTTAATAGCTGGCTGCCTGTGTACAAAAATGCAACTGATTTTTATAAATACATCTTACATCTAGTCATGTTAAGCTCCTATTTCTCATAAGTTATACATTCTTCAAGGTTTTTTATATAAATGACCTTAATACTGCAAATAATGACCTTTCTTCATTTCAAATCCTTATGCCTCTAACTTCATTTTCTAATTTCTTTACTGGATTGACCATAGGTTATAGTCAATAAAGTTTGAAAAACACAGACCTAATGGATAAAAGCATAAGTTCTATGCCAATATAAGTAGTGATTATAAACTATTGGAAAAAATACACAGGAATCCCTGAGTCCATACTGATAATAAATAAATGAATGGGGAGGAGAAAAGGCTCTTGACTACAGTACAATCAACGTCAAGTACTGACTGGTAAATGTGGGAGAATGCTAGAGTCGGAAAATTACCATTTTGTAATCATAGAAAAACTGGTTCAAGCAAGAATCATCAATGAATGCTAAATTTAGGGGAAATTTTGGTGAGAAGCAGGGTATTTACATGGTCTTGAAATATCTGAATAGAAATCACTTAGTGGAGAAATTGGACAACAGCTTGACTAACCAAAATTAACATCACCATGAGGGGCAAAGGACATGGTGTGCCTCTCTACACAGGACACGCTGAGAAGGAGATAACATCACTTACACAGTACTCCAGCTAGGAATGCATAACCTGAACCTACCCGTAATGAAACATCAGACAAACCCAAAACGAGGATCACTCCATTGTTTAAAAAGAAGCAGAGGCAGGAAGGACCATATTCTTCAGAAATGTAATTGTCATAAAAGACAAAGAAGTGTCATAGATTAAAGGGGACTAAAGTGACATGACAACTAAATGTAAGACCTTTTACCAGCAACAAGAGATCTTGCAGATCCATGACCTCTCCAATACTAGTATTCTCAATCACAGGGTAAAAAATGGTGTTATCACCATCATCGTTTACCTGATCATTAAATACATATTTATTATCCATAGGTATATCCGCTTCTGGGACATGCCATTTCAGGTCTTTTTCCATTTTTCTGTTGTAGTTAGTATTATAATTATCTTCTCCCAATTTTTAACTTGCACTTTCACTTTCTTTATGGCGTCTTTTGATAAACTGAAGTTCTTAATTTTAATATAGTCAAGTTTATCAACCTTCCTTTGATAATCAATGCTTTTCTTCTTTTCTATGAAATCCTTCCTTGCCCTAAGATCTAAATGATACCTACATTTTTCTGCCAGGAGTTTTAACAATTTAACCTATCTAGAGTTTTTTAGATAGGTTTTATCATTACAGATGATAATGAAGTAGGGATCCAATGTCTTCTTTTTCCACACAGACACCTTTTTTACCATCTCCATTTCCAGTCCCTCTTTTCCCCACTGGTCATATATACCTCTATCAAATAGCAAAGATCCAAACATGAGTGGGTCTACTTGAGCTTTCCGCTTCGTTTCATCGGCCCATCTGTCCACATGCCAATACCACATTTCCTTAATTACTCAAGCTTCACATTAAGTTCCGCTCATCAGTCAGATTGTCTCCCTTTTCTGCTCTTCCTCAGAAATGTCCTGGCTCCCTCTTTCACAGAAATTTTTTAGAACCATCTTAACATGTCATGCTAAAAACCGTGTTGGGATTTACCAGAAATGCTCTGAAACTAGAGATCGGTTTGGAGGAGACTGACATCTGTTAGTAAGCTGTCCTAGCCTATGGAAAGCATCTGTCTTCATTTATTTAGATCCTCTTTCATATGTTCAATTACATTTCATGATTTTCTCAAAGAGGTCTTACATATCTCTGTTACATTTATGGCTTAGTGTTTAGCATTTTCTCAATCTACTATAAATGGAAATTCCTCTTTAATTGTTGGCTGCCTGTGTACAGAAATGCAACTTACTTTTATAAATACATCTTACATCTGGTCACATTAAGCTCCTACTTCTCATAACTTATAGATTCTTCGAGGTTTTCTATGTAAATGACCTTAATATACCGCAAATAATGGCCTTTCTTCATTTCAAATCCTTACGCCTCTAATTTCATTTTCTAATTTCTTTACTGGATTGACCAGAACCCCCAATTCAAACTGTACAGAAGTGTATGTGATACTCAGCACCTTTACCTTACTCTGGATTTTCAAGGGAACACTTCATTAAAAGTCATTTTGGATAATGTTTTCTCTAAGTTTTTTACAGATACTGTTCATTAGATTGTGGAATTGCCTTCTATTGCTAATTCACTAAGAATTTTAAATCATGAATATGTTGAATTTTATCAAATGGGTTTTTTTTTTTTGCATCTATTCAGACAATCATTGGTTTTTTTGCTTCCATCTGTTAATGTGGTGAAATCATATTTCTGAATTTTCTAATATTTTGTTTAGGATATCTATGTTTAGGATTTTCTATATTCATGACTGAAATTTACTTTTCTTTTAATGTGTTAATCATTTTGTTACAGTGTAACACTGGCTCCACAGAATTTCCAAGTACTCTTTTTCTGGAAGGAGATGCCTAAAATTAGGATAATATATTCCTGGCAAGTATAACCCCCATAAAACCATCTGAACCTAATGTTTTTGTTGTGGGAAGACTTACCAATGGTTCCTCAATGTCCTTAATAGTTATAATATGCAAGCAGTTATACTTTTCTAGGCATTCATCTATTTAATCTAAATTTTCAAAACTGCTGGCATATACTTTCTCGCAACATTCTACTATCCTGATAATCTCCGCTTAATTTATAGCATCTCCTCCTTTTCATTCATACACTTCTACTTCCCTTGATCATTCTTACCTGAACTATACATTTTGTTCACTTTTTCCAAGAACCAACTTTTAGGTTTGTGTATTGTCTCCATTTTATGCAATTTTGCTCCAATGAGTTCCACTCACTTTTTATCTCCTTACTTCCACTTTCTTTGGTTTTATTCCATTGTTTTCTAGCTTCTTAAGAGGAATAATCAGCTTGTTAATTTTCAGGCTTTCTTCTTTTCCAATAATGACTTAAAGATATAAATTTCCCTCAAAGCACCTCTTTTGCTATAGCCTACAAGTTTTTATAAGTAGCATTTTCATTATAATTTGGTTGTATTCTTTAATTTTAGGATTTCTTTTTTTTTTAGGATGTATTAATTTCCACATGTGGAAATTTATTTAACTTTTTATTATTAACATCTATCTACATGGTGCTATGGTTAAAGATCATAGTGTGTATGAAATCAAGTCCTTGAAATGCACTGAAATTTTCACTTAAATGGTCTAGTATGTTTTCATTTTTGTAATGTTTACTGTATATCTGAAAAACTGGTTAGACGCACAGCTCATACGTAATCCATCAGATCAATCTTACAGACTGTCTTATACAGGTATCTGACAACCTTCCTGGATTCTGCCTACTGACTCATCAATAATGAAGAGGGTATTTTGAGATTCCTTACAACAATAATGAATTTATCTATAGTTCTATAGTTCTGTTGCCCGGGCTAGAGTGCCGTGGAGTCAGCCTAGCTCACAGCAACCTCAAACTCCCGGGCTGAAGCAATCCTTCTGCCTCAGCTTCCCAAGTAGCTGGGACTACAGGCATGTGCCACCATGCCTGGCTAATTTTCTTCTATATATTTTTAGTTGCCCAGATAATTTATTTCTATTTTTGGTAGAGATGGGGTCTCGCTCTTGCTCAGGCTGGTCTCGAACTCCTGACCTTGAGTGATCCACCCGCTTCGGCCTCCCGGAGTGCTAGGATTACAGGCGTGAGCCACTGTGCCCAGCCCCTATTTCTTAATCTTATCCATCCCTGTCCTAATGGCTATTTTACTTGATAATACTGTAACTTCAACAATGCTTTTTTAGGTATTTGCCTATTATTTTTCCATCCCTTACGTATCAACTATTACTGTGCCTTTATGTTTTAGATGTATCTCACACAATCTACCTAGATTTTATTTCTTTTGTAATCTAATCTGATCTTTAACTCACAAATTCAGCCAATTTACATTAAATACTGATATCCTTAAGTCTCTTTATTATATACGAACCTTTTTATTTCTTTTAAAGCATTTCTTACTTTTTTAAAACAATTCATATCTATCTCTGTCCTTAATAGGATGAAAATTTAGCATGCGTGCTCTCATATCTTTGGTCTCCTTGTCTGGCAACCCCACCACATTGATATTGCCTATTCCAAGTTATTGATATTGGGACCAGAAGTGTTTTGAATTTTTCCAGATTTTGGAATATTTGCATTATACTTACTGGTTGAGCATCCCTTAATCCAAAAATCTGAAATCTAAAATGCTCCAATGAGCTATCCTTCAAGCATGACCTTTTTTTTCCTTCTTTTTTTTTTTTGAGACAGAGTCTCACTAGGTTGCCTGGGCTAGAGTGCCATGGTGTCATCCTAGCTCACAGCAACCTCAAACCCTGAGCTCTAGCGATCCTCCTGCCTCAGCCTCCTGAGCAGCTAGGACTACAGACATGCGCCACGGCTAAATTAGGCCCGGCTAATTTTTTTCTATATATTTTTAGCTGTCCCGCTAATTTCTTTCTATTTTTAGTAGAGACAGGGAGGGTCCCACTCTTGCTCAGGCTGGTCTCCAACTCCTGAGCTCCAACAATCCTCCCGCCCCAGCCTCCCAGAGTGCTAGGATTACAGGCGTAAACCACCGCGCCTGGCCCAAGCATGACCTTTTGAGCATCACATCAGCATTTAAAAAGTTTCAGATTCTGGACCATTTAGGATTTGAGATTAGGGATGCTCAAAGTATATTCACTTTTTTGAACTCAGCCTTTTTTAAAATAATGAACAGTATTCAGTCAACTTTACCCATCACTTGCAACACCTTGCATACTCTTCTAAGTACTTCATTCAGCGTGGGTCTTTGTTGGCAAACCTTCTAAGACCTTATACAAATAGGGTATTTTTATTATGCTCTCAAATTCAAATGAGATGTAATGGTGGAGATGTAATTTTAGGTTTTAAACTCTTTTCTTTCGATACACTATAAAAACACCACTCCACTGTCTTCTTGCTGTCAATGTGACTGCTATAAAATCTGGTGTCAATCTGATTCTTGTGTCTTTGTATGTGATCTTCTCTTTGGAGAACTTTTCGAATTTGTCTTTGATGTTCTCAAATATCATTAATTCTACTTAGTGTGGTTTTCCTTCTCTCCTCTTTGATACTCAATATAGCCCATTAGGCCATTACAATCAGCAGTCTGATGGTTTTTTTTAAATTCCAAAACATTTATCTGCATTATTTCTCCAGTATCTCCTCATCTTGATTTTTATTTTTCTCTTTCTGGGACTTCTTACACCTATGCTAACACTACTATTTCTATCCTCCATATCTCTTAGCTTTTTTTATATTTTCTACTTCTGTCTTTTTCTTCTTCCTTAGAGATTTGCTCAATCTGGCCTTCTAATTCAGTAATTTGTTTTCTCAGCTGTACTCACTACATTATCCCATCTCCTGAAACTTTTATTTCAAATCATACTTTTCAAATCTTACAGTTGTTCAGTTCTTATGTTTTCTATTCTCATTTCATATTAACACCTTCCCTAATTTCTTTTAGCATGTTTATTATAATAATTTTAAACTAGTGGACAAATGTTCTAATATTTCTGCTTCTACTGAAAACTTTATGTTTCTCCTATGTCTGTTACTTTTAGCTTGTGAATTCATTTTCACTCTGGGGTATTGGCTCCTATCAGGCAGTGCCTACAGGTGGCCAGACCCCAGTCTGGCTTACTCCCCATGAACTCAGGGGTGAGAATAGTGGATAAAACCCAAGCTAGACAAACAGTAATGACTCACTGCTGCATATTTTAATTTTCAAGCTCAGGTAATCACCCTTTATTCCCAGAGTGAAGCAACATTAGAAGACATTACTGGGCTGTAATTTCCCAGCCCTGGGGGTTGAGAAGAGATGGTGCTGAAGTCTATCGGTGGTTAACTGGTCCCCAGATGCTTATCTCAGCATCTCAAAGAAACCAGGGTTATGCACAATCCTGATTTATTCTTACCTTCACCTGGATCAGATCTTTCGAGTTGCCACAGGTATGAGTGCAAACACTGCTTATCCAAGGCAATGTAAAGGAGAACTGAAAGTAGAATCTTTATCCTCCCACAGCCAGACAACAGGAATGTCTCCTCCCTGACTCCCACATTCACCATTCAAAACAACCCTTGTCAAACCAGAGTTTCTCCCAGTTTTCCCCATTTTCTCTTTCAAGTTCTTCTTTAAAGAAAAGACCAACAGTGTTGGTCTTGGCTATCTATCTTAGCAATCATCTTCTTCATGTGTTTTTCAGGGATTTGGTTTGCAAGGTCATCCCACAAGGAGGGATTCTGTGTGCTTCCTTCCATAACCCTTCCGAAACATAAATATGGGATTATCTATATCCATCCCTCAGAATCTTGACTCCAGAACTAGGTCTATTATCAGTAGCTCAGGATTCCCAACCTTTGGTCACATAAGGGATACTGTAGACTCAGTTATGAAGCCTGCAAATGCTTGGTCCAGATCTTGGTTACAAGACTATACCTGCTTCCTCTATATGTACACTCCTTTAAAAAAGCCAGTCAAGCTTTTTGTACTTTGTCAACCTTCTTTCATAGACAGGAGCCCCACCCCTGTTTAAAGTACAGAGCTTGGTTCTAATTCTTTGCCTTGCCTGGAGTACACTTCTAACTCCTATTAACCTGCAAAAGCTGAATCCCCAGCTACCCACAGCTACCCAGGCCTACAGGTTTTCACCCATTTATTACTTTAGATTTCTGTTCCTGGCCACTGGCTTAACGTGGTAACATTAAGTTCCAGGTGCCCACACGCATGAGACCTACAGCAATGACTGCCTCCCGACGTGGTGAGAAGCCGTAAGCACGACGCCAGGTGTCCGTGCTCTGACATGCTCTCTGCTTCTGTTCCTTACCACTGTTCTGACTTGTACGTCCCCCTTCATTTCGAACACCTAGGAATTTCCCAGGGAACTTCTCCTTTCACCTTGTGTTAAATCTCGTCTATTACTGAAATAATTTTTCAAATATTTTGACTGATTATTTCCACGCATTTGGAGTGAGGCAGAAAGGTGGAAAAGCGAGACAGAAGAGTCCCTCTTCATCAGTTCAGTTCAACATATTGAAAGACAATCAAATATCACCCTATTTGTGTTTTAAGCTTAAGCATCGCCCACGAGGAATTATTCCCCTACCTTCTTGAATCGCTTCTTCTTTGACCCTCTACTTAACTGTAGTAATTTTAAAATAAGAAAAATTTCAGCAAACATTTTAAACAAAATTCACACCAAAAACTTCTATTATACTACCTTCCATTGCCTAACACTCACACTCACCATTTCATTGGGATGGACCAAGAACAAATAGATCCCTGGATGTTTGTCAAACACCTGAAAGGAGCAATTGGCTTGTTCCATCCGACAAAGTGCTTCAACACATAGTTCATCTAAACAGAAAAAATAAGGCAGTAAATAAAAGATATAAATCTTATCAACTTATCAAGATTTCCTAAATCTGGCTCCTTCAGTTGCTCTGTAAAGAAATGAAAATTTGTTCTTTTTTTCATATTGAGGCATAAAAATGCTTATTATGTAAATGCAGGAATAATATTCACCTATCTGACAGACTTATCAGTTTATCACAGTGTATTCTTGGAATTATTCTGACTTTACTAGAATATATCTCTTTTTTTACACTTGGCAATTATCTTCATAGGTTATCTTCTTAGAAATATTGTTACAGGTCCAATTCCATTTGGATTTTACCTTTGGACCCACCTGGACTTTATTTGGTACAGGAGTGAAGAATGAAGTCAGCTTTTCCCCCAATTGTCCCACTCCTATTTATTGAAAAATCCACTTACCCTAACAGATCTATCAACTTTAGTGTGTCAAGCTGCAAAAAATATTACACTAGTCATAGTGGCTGGCTTTGGGACTGAGGGAGATAACGATGGGACAAACATGAGGGAAGCCTCTGGGATTCTGATGTTTCTTGACCTGCATGCTGGCTACACACATTGTGTTTAATTTGTAAAAACTCATCAAGCTTGTATGCTTTTCTGGATATAAAATTCTTTAATACAGTCTGAAAAACACCTTCTTAGAATTTTAAAATCTAACTACTTTGAATTCATTAATTTAGAGAGAATTGCTTTATCCAATCAAATCTTTGAATCTACTTTCCAGTTCACTAAAAATACAGAGGATAGAGAAGTTAAATACCATCATAAGAAGGAAATCAGAAAAGTCCAGAAAGAACATTACTCTATAGGACAACTTTATGGTCTCCTCAACAAGTCAAACTGATGACAAGGAAAAAAAATCACGTGCGTGTGTGTGTACAAATACAGCTGTCCCTTGGTATACGTAGGGGATTGGTTCCAGGACACCCCCACATACCAAAATCCACAAATATTCAAGTCCTACATCACCCTGAGGAAACTGCATATACAAAAAGTTGGCTCTTGGCCAGGCTCAGTGGCTCACGCCTGTAATCCTAGCACTCTGGAAGGCTGAGGTGGGAGGATCACTGAAGATCAGGAGTTCTAGACCAACCTGAGCAAGAGTGAGACCCCGTCTCTACTAACAACATAGAAAGAAATTAATTGGCCAACTAAAAACATATAGAAAAAATTAGCCGGGCATGGTGGCGCATGCCTGTAGTCCCAGCTACTCGGGAGGCTGAGACAGGAGGATTGCTTGAGCCCAGGAGTTTGAGGTTGCT